>JAVJIF010008230.1:0-186026 GCA_038442645.1 Agave tequilana
CTCTACAACCCGCATAGTCGGCATCCGAAAAACTCGTCATTGAGAAATGTCCAGTCTTCATATACTATAGACCCATTCCAATAGTGCCCTTAAGGTATCGAATAATGCGTTTTACAGTAATCAAGTAGGATTCTTTAGGACAAGATTAGAATCTAGCACAAAGGTACACACTAAACATAATATCCAGCCTACTAGCCGTTAAATTCAACAAACTACCAATCATGCTTCTATATAATTTTATGTCTATACTCTTACCTTGGTCATCCTTGTCAAGCTTGATAGTGGTAGCCATGGGAGTGTTGCAAGTTTTTGAGTCTTCAAGTCCAAATTTCTTGATGTGTTCCTTAGTATACTTGACTTGACTTATGAAGATCCCATCACTCCTTTGCTTGATTTGGAGTCCAAGAAAATAGTTAATTCAACCATCATAGACATCTCAAATTCATGTTGCATGCATGATTCAAACTCCTTGCAAAGTAATTCATTAGTAGAATTAAATATTATATCATCAATATAAATTTGTACAATAAGAATGTCACTACAAACTTGTTTAGTAAATAATGTGGTGTCTACTTTATCCTTAACAAAATCATTTGATAGAAGAAAAGTAGAAAGTCTTTCATACCAAGCTTGTAGTGACATTCTTACTAAAGCTTGTAGTGACATTCTTACCAAGTTTGTAGTCTTTCATACCAATACTTTATCTAGTTTGAAAACAAAATTTGCATGTATATGATCAACAAAATCGGGGGGGTTATTCAACATATACTTCCTCTTCAATAAAATCATTTAAAAATGCACTTTTTAAGTCTATTTTGAAAAGTTTGAAATTTTTATAGGATGCATAAGCTAATGTGATCCGTATGGCTTCTGCCGTGCTACGGGTGCAAAGGTCTCCTCAAAGTCGATTCCTTCAACTTGGGTGTAACCTTGGGTCACTAACCTAGCTTTATTCCTAACAACATTTTTCTGACTCATCTAACTTGTTCCTAAAAATCCACTCAATACCAATAATTAGTCTATAATGGGGTCTAGGAACAAGATGCCAAAATTGGTTGCGCTCAAATTGATTTAGCTCTTCTTGCATAGCAAGTAACCAATATGAGTCACCCTCGGCTTCGAGGATGTTTTTGGGTTCAATATAAATATATAAATACATAATGCCCACACAAATCATGGAGTTTGGAGCGCGTGGTTACCCCCTTTGCTACATCATCTATGATGAGATCTTTGGGATGATTTGTAACATATCTTCAATCTTTAGGAAGTGTTGTGATGGTTTCACTTCATCCTTTTGAACTTCACCATTTGGTTCTTACTTGTCTTCTTGAATGGGTGAGTCCTTCAAGGATATTTTCTCTATGTCTTCACCTAAAGAATCAATCTTTACAACATTCTTAACAAATACATTAGATTTTCTCAAACTTGACATGCGTAGATTCTTCAATTATAAGAGATGATTTATTGAACACTCTATATGCTTTGCAAGTAGTAGAATAGCCAACAAAAATTACTTCAAAAGCCTTAGCATCAAATTTGTCCAAATTATCTTTGGTGTTTAAAACAAAACATTTGCATCCAAAAACTTTAAAATACGAAACATTTGGTTTTCTCAGATTATAGATTTCAAAGGAAGTTTTGAAAGTATTTTACAAAAATAAATTTAGTTCGATATATAGCATGCGGTGTTTACGGCCTCGGCCAATAAGTATTGAGGGAGCCCGTATTCATTTATCATGGTCCTAACCATTTCTTGAAGAGTTCTATTCTTCCGTTCAATGACTCCATTTTGTTGTTGTAGAGTTCTAGACATGACATTTCATGCTTAATTCCATTATCATCGCAATAAGTCATAAAGAATTGGTTGACAAACTCACTGCCTCTATCACTTCTTATGTGTAAAAATCGAAAATCCTTTTTCTTTTTCAACCCTTTTTCGAAAAATCTTAAAATGTGAAAAAGTTTGATCTTTATGCTCCAAAAAGCAATCCATGTGAACGAGAGAAATCATCGACTAAAACCAAAACATATCTATTTCCATTTTAAACTTTTAGTTTAGTTGGTCCAAATAGATCTATGTGGATCAATTCTAATGGCTTAGATGTCATGATATCATTGATTGGCTTGAAAGAGGACTTAGTTGTTTCCCAAGTTGGCACGCCCCACAAATACGGTCATTTTCAAACTTCAAATAAGGAATACCCTTCACCGATTCCTTAGAATTGATTCTAGAAAGATGATCAAAAGAAGCATGGCTTAATCTTTTATGTCATAACCATGAATTCTCATCAAAAGCATTTAAACATTTTGTAGTGCAATTATAATTAAGCATATCAATAATGTAGACATTATTTTCATGAAATCCAGTGAGAATACATTCATTAGTTTTACAATCATAAATATTGTAAGAAGATTCATCAAAATAACTTTGAAACCACAGTCACATAGTTGACTAATACTAAGTAAATTATGTTTAAGCCCATCAACAAGAACTACATTTTTAATTAAAGGAGATGTACCAATCTTGATGTTACCTATACCGATGATGGTGCCCTTGGAGTCATCTCCGAACGTGACGGTGCCACCCTCAACATACCTCGATAAGATTGCAAAATTGTTGATGTCCCATATCATATGCCTTGAGCAACCACTATCAAGGTACCACCGCTCTCTACGTCTTCGAGTCTTAGTGTGTACCTATATCAAATAATTGAGTGGTTGATTTTGGTACCCATATTTTCTGGGTCCTAATACGTTAGTGTTTCAAACCAAATATAATTATTCATACTATTTATAAGATCATAACAAAATTTGGCTAAATGACAATTTCAGCCACAATAAGTACATTTATAAATTCTTCCATATATAAAAGCATAATAAGCATGTGGTTTATGAACATGTGATTTGTGAACATGTGGTGTTTTAGCTTAATTGACATGTGATGTGTTGGCATGATAAACATGTGGAGTTTTAGCATGTGATGGTTTATCATGTTGAAAGTGTGAAGTGTGCATGTGTTTCTTTGACAATATTTCTTCTAGTTTAGTATTGTTAAATGCACATTCTTTTAAAATATTTTTCAAATCATTCATTTTAGTTTTTAACATAGAAATCTCATTTTCATCAATTAGGACATTTAGCTTTGCATGCAACTCTCTGTGCATCAAAATCTTTTTGTATTGAAATAATAGTGGAAGATAATTCATCTTTTTCTCTTGTAAGAGTAGCAATTTGGTTGTTAAGCATTTCATTTTCTTTTTTCAATTTTAAACAATCTTTCTTCTTAGAATCATAATTTTCTGAAAGTTCAATGAAAACTTGTAATAACTCTTCTTTACTTATTTCAATATCATTATAAGAAGGTTGGAAGTTACCTTAGGTGTGTTTGCCATGAAACATACGTTAGCTGTGTCAACTTCATCTTCGGATTCACTTTCCGAATCCCAAGTGACTTTGAATGCCTTCTTTACAAACGACTTCTTTTGCTTCATGAGGAAGATATCTTATTCTTGAAATCTGAACATTCGGCATGATGTGTCCAGGTTTTCGATAGTTGTAGCATGTAATCTTTTTCTCCTCCTTCCCTTCCCATCGCCTTCTATGGTTGAGCTTTTTCTTGTGGTACATTCTTTTTACATTTTTTACAAGAAGATATAGCTCTTCATCTTCTTCTTCATCTTCTTCATCATCGGAGATGGTGGAGGTAGACTTGAAAGCAATAAACTTTTTCTTTTGAGGCACTGTTTCTTCTCTAGCCTTTTTCTCATCTCATGAGTCTTAAGGTTACCATTAAGACTGATGAGCTCCATCTCGTCTTTGTCGTTCAATTTCTTCAAGGTGGTAGCTTTGATTTCTCATGATGAAGGGAGTGCACGAATCACCTTACTCACCTTTTGGTCGTTATTGATTTCATCACCAAAAGAAGCAAAAGCATTTGTGATTTTAGTAAACTTAGTAATCATATCATCAATAGATTCATTTTCTTATATTCTAAAACTTTCATACTGGGAACGCAAGAGATCAATTTTAGCTTTCTTGACTTGTGATGTTCCCTCATGAGTGACCAATAAGTGTTGCCAAATCTCATAGGCAGATTTGTAATGGATAAGCCGTGTTAAGTCATCCTCATTTAATACTAAAAGTAAGGCATTTTGAGCCTTCGAATTTGCATCAACTTTCTTGGAGGAAAGATCGGACCAAGTGTCCTCCTCACCTACGGGTGCACTATAGGGCTTGATCAAAGACTTAGCAACTCGGCTACTTAGAGATTGCAAAAATATGTTCATCCTAATTTTTCATATGGGAAAGTTGAGTCCATCAAATTTGGGAGGGGTCTTAATGTTATCGGCCATCTTTACTAGTGGATGAATGAAGATATAAAAATAGTGATTAGCAACTTATAGGATCTCTCTAAGGTTGTAAAGCCAAAAACTAGAGTGCTAACTCTTGCCAATTGAAATCACACCTATAGGGGGGAGAATAGGTATAATGCTAATCAATATAAAATAATGCACAAATTAAAAATGAGATGATGCAACGATCACTCAAAGCAAGATTAGAAGCCGTATACCTCGTGAAGGGCTCTGAACTTCTTCCTCGTGATTCCTCTAAATAAGAGTTTAAGGTACACAATGCAATCTTATTGTAAGAGTATAGATGGACAATATAGAATGAATGAATAGAAAGTAAAAGATACAAGTAAATCAATCGCAAACACAGAGATTTGTTTCGAGGTTCGAGCACCCAGCTCTACTTTTTCGTCTTCACCCAGAAGAATTTCCGATCCACTAGATTTTTCACAAAGGATTACAATTACTAGGAGTACCTAACTCCTCAATCACTCTCCTCTAGTCCAGGTTGTGTAGCCACAAGTACAATAATCACTTGGTGATCAAAAGACCACAAACTCTCTTTTGAAAAAACTTTTCTTTACGAAACCCTAGAGAAACAATATATAGGATGGAAGCTCAAAGTTTTTAAGTGAAAATAAAACAAAGTAGAAGAGAGATTTGATTCAAAAACTTCAGAAATAAAAATAGAGATTAGAGCACAAAAGACTGAGAGTAAAACACTTCTTTCAAGAATACTCAAACTTTGAAAACTTTTTAATAGTTGTTGTGTCACACTTCAACCCCAACCACTCCTATATATAGGATTAGTAGGGATTAAAGGGTAAACATCTATCTGGACTAAGCAGGTATAATTTGACCAAAATCCAGCATAATCCACGTTTTAAAATAAAATCACATTTTAAAACAGGTTTAAAAATCTAGCCGTTTGGCCAGAGATACAGAGCACGGTCGACCGGCCGGTCGATCAGTTTTCAAATAATATAACCGTTGGCTGACTCCGGTCGACCGGCCCAAACAGAGAGTTTGGGTCTGTCAGTCGATCGAACCGCTCGGTCGACCGTAATGGGGGTCCAGTTGACCGGGGAACGTGCACACCTGCACACCTCATAGGTCAGGACTGGGTTGATCGCTCTCTCGACCGTTCTGACCTGTAACAGAGTCGGTCGACTGCCTGGTCAACCGTAACAGGTCATAAGCAGAAAATAGGTTAGAAATCTGATTTGAAGATATGTTATTTTCAAAGGGATTTTTGTAAAGGCTTTGTAAAATACAATAAGCTAAGTATGCATATACTGAAATAGGACTTAAAGTATTTTATCAAGAGTCAAAAATAATCTTTTGAAACCACGTGCAATTTTTTTTGTGTGTAGAGTATTTGAGCTTCAATACTATATATTATTCTTTAACAAACTAATAACACTATGATTTACAGGTAGGCGTCTCTGAACCGCGTTGCTGAGCATAGGATGAGCTAGAGTCTCTTATCCTATGAGTGAGTCCTCTTGGGCCATCAATCTTGTAACTGCTTGAGACTTCTTGAGCCATCAAGACTGTTTACTAATCTGAAATTCATATTAGAACCTCTATTAGTACCAAATAGCTTTATATGGTTTGTTATCATCAAAATGTATAAACCGGAGAGTGTAACCTTTCGGCCAATATATACTAGGCAGGGTCGCCCAACCATCTGCCCTTAAAGGGTAGAATTTTTCAAAAATAAGATTTAAAAATAGTTATACATTGAAAACACTACCAATTGAAGAATCAAGAAGCTAGTTCAGAGTAATTTTTGAAAAATCAGTTAAAAATCCTTCAAAATATGAAACCAAATCAAATATCTCATGAATCATTATTAAGTGCACAAAAATTGTCACTCAAGATCTATAAGGCTCAAAAATATGCTCATAAAATAAGTGTATGATTAAACAAAAATAATGTAAGTGCACAAGAATCAAGTGAATAGCATATTCATGAAATAATCAATAAAGCTCAAAATACCAAAACATATGAAAATCATAAAAATTTAATTTTCAATCAAAATTAAACAAACTTCAAGGTATATGTATGTTCTATCAAAATTAAAATATACATACATATCCCAAACACAACTGAAACCATAATAGAATTTGCATGAAGGCAAGTGACTCAAGCGTATACATGTATATTTATTAGTTTTAGACAAAAATAACATATACATGAAGCAAAAACATGTACAAAGATAAGAATAACAAGTATAAATGAAAGAATCATCAAAATTAGGTATACGTGTACATGTAATGAGTACAAATGAGCAATGAAGTACAAACATATAGTATCAAGTATAGCTCATTACTTGAACAAGTATAAATACAAATTTTAATGAAAACTATACCTAAATAAGTAATCACCGTATGAAGTACAAAACATGATCAATTAAAATAATAAGCATTGAAATCAAAACATGCAAAAAACATTTATATGAAAGAATACAAACTAAAATAGGAGTTTAGAGATAGTTATCAAACCATATGCACTATTCTCTAGGTCTCCAAACCATGGTGGTCCTCCCACCATATTTCCTTGATAGCGATGTAACAATTTGGTATGTCCATCTAGCTCAGCGTCCACCACCAAGGCACCATATCTCTCACGTCATGTGAGAGCCCACACCTAAATCAAATATAAGGGGTGAGAATTTTGGTAACCATTTCTTTTTGGGTCCACGAGGGTTATATTATAGGGAATTGAAACATTATTATTTGCAAAATTTATAAAATTTAATCTTCAAAGTAAAATCTTGTAAGATGGCCTTTTCGGTCGCAGTGTGTATATTTGTACACTCTAGCATGCATATGAGTGGTGTAAATGTGTGCATAGTGTGCATATGTATGTCGTAGGTTATGTGCATGAACATGTGGAGCTTATTTCTTTTGAAACAAAGTTCCAATTTAGAATAGTTAAATGCACAATTGCTCAAAGTTGAGCTCAAACAATCAATTCTTTTTTTCAAGGCATGAATCTTATTTTTATCAATTGTAGTATGAAAAATATGGCAAGGATCATTATTAGCATGGCAAGAATGAGAATCAATAATTTTTTCTTTTTAGAAATATTTTCTTTTTCTTTTGAAACAATTTTCATCTCCAAAGAGTTATTTTATTCCAAAACAATCTCTTTTTTTTCCACCAAAATAATTTTATTTTTCAAAAAATTGTTTCCTTCACAAATATCATTTAATTTTGAAGATAAGAAAATATTCTCCTTTTTCAAAACTTCATTTTCTTTTAAAACACATGCAAATTTATTTTTAATAGAGTCATATTCTTTTAATAAAGAAATGTTTTCCTTCTTAAATTTATTATTTTCAATTTTTAATAAATCATATTTTTCAAGAAGTTTTTGACAAATAGAAGCAAGCTCATCATAAGGCAAGTCAATATCTTCTTCTAACTCGGATTCGGAATTTACCTCAAGGGGGTCATCCCCTTGGATCATGTAGCATATGTTGGAAGCATCACTTCCATCATCCGAGTCACTCCCCATATAATATTGCTTTTATTCACGAAGGGAGACCAGTGTGTTTCTACTACAAAAGCCGAATCAAAATTAGTAACCCTACATAAATAATCATCATTTAGGGTACTCTTTAAAACACGAAGGGCTTTTGTGTTAGCCTAAAGATGTTTGCCATTTAAACAATATGAATCTTTAATAGTGGCAAGATAAACATGAATACCTAGAGCTTTGAGGTACATTAACATCTTAACTTTCCAAGTTTAGATGTTAAGAATATCAAACATAGGAGGTGACATGAAATTCATATGTGTGTGTTCAATTATAGTGATTAGCTAAAAAGAGGATCTTTAACTCTAAGTTGTTAGACCCAAATTAAGAGCACTAAGCTCTGATACCAATTGAAAATACACCTAGAGGGGGGTGAATAGGTGTACAAGCTAATCTAATGATAATGATATAAAATTAAAAATTATTTAAGCAAAGTAAAACTATTAAACTAAACACGCAAGGTATAACACAAGAGTGTAGCCGAATTATCGGTAAAGGGCTCTGAACTATCTCCGCAAGATTCCTCTAAATTAAGAGTTGAGGTGTCATTATGGCTATCTTTGTTGAATACAAGTGTGAGCAAACAATCCCAAGCATATAACAATAGAGCTCAAGATATATCAAGCATATAAAGAGATAAGCAATGTAAGCATGCAAGATATATAAAAACAAGTGAGAGAGAGCAATCAAAAAAATAGGAGAATTATTTCGAGGTTCTAGCACCCTTGCTATACGTCCCCACCTTCAACACTATGAAGAATTTCCACTAGAATCGATCCCACTGGATCACTCGATGTCGCAACACCTACAACCAGTTCACACTAAAACTCCAGACCCGCAAGTCCCTCACTTGTTCCCATAAGAACAACACACACGCACACCAGATTGTCGAGGCCACACCTCTTACAACTCCTCCAACCACACATCGGAACACTTGGTGATCACTTCACTTGATCACCACAAAACACTCTTCACCGAGGCCACAACCTCTACAACTCTTCACAATACAAGGATGAAACCTTGTGATCACTTCTCTTAATCACAAAAATAACTCTCACAATAAAGATCTCTAGAGGATTGATATAGCAATGGGAAGCTCAAGTTGGTGTAAGAAAAACAAGATAGAATTATGGTGAAAAGCTTAAGAAATCTCTTTTGAAAACACTTTGAAAAACTCTCCTTTTGACATGAAAATATTAGCTCTAAAACAAGTGGAGAAAACCTCTACAAGAGATGAAAAAAACTGGCTTTGTAACTCTCCAAAAATATTGTGTAAAATAACCCAAAATAGCCCCCCTTAAATAGACTCCCAAAAAATAGCTGTTGGGGTCAAATATCAGGTCAGAATGACCTGTCGGTCGACCGGCCAACGGTCAAATTTCTGACCATTGGGGCCTATAGTCGACCGCCCAGTCAACTGTGCCCTGGGCTTTGACCTACCAGTCAACCGAGGCCAGATCCAGAGAGCACAGCTCTCTGGACGGTCCACCGCCCGGTCGATCGGAGCCAGATCCAGAGCGCAAAGCTCTCTGGACGGTCGATCGTGCAATCAACCGGCGCTCAGGGCAAAATGGCTTTACATGTTCTGTGCACATCGATCGACCGCCGGTCGACCGACTTCTGGTTCGGTCGACCGGTCAGTGATTAGTCTCTAATTTTGTATAATTTTCATCACATTCTCATATTTATTTCATGTAAAATTTTGCTAATAAAACCTTACTTGCATGATCCTAGGTCCATGGTATACAAATGAAGAAGAAGATCTAAATCATCATTTAATTGGTGATTAAAAGCCTACCAAGTAGCCATTGACTTTAGAGTGAAGATTTTGTCAGCCTAGGGCCTCAAATCGCAAATCCAGAAGATCAAGACGTCAAAAGACAGACTGGGCGACGCGCTGCGCGAAGCCAGGCGCGCGCGCGCGCCTGCGCTTCGGGCCACGGGTCACCCACGTGGCCGCCTTCCCCCTGGTGCCTATAAATTCCCCCAGGGGTCTTCAGTTGAAGCAGATCCAGAGTTAGAGCAAGTTGTGAAAGTCTTGTTTTTAGTTTGTAGTAGTAGTTGTTGTTCTTCTAGTTTTAAGTTTTAACCATTAGAGTGAAAGAGAAAGAGTGTGTAAGTGTTGTATTTGAAGGGTGACAAGCTAATACAAGTACTATTTCTCTTCCTTCTTTCAATTTACTTGTGCTTTCGTTTGCTTTTACTTCCTTGTTATAGCGTAAACTTATTTCTCTTCACTTCTTCCTTTTGTTGTTTCTTGTTGTAGTGTAACTCCCTTCCTCTCAACTTCTTTTCCTTTGTTGTTTCTTTTACTTTTATGGCTAACTAACTTTTCCTTAGTATGGCTAACTAACTACTAACCCACTAATTTCTAACACTTGATTGATACCACAAATGAGTCAATAGTGTCAAACAAGCCTTATGCAAACAAGAGTTATGCATTTAAAACGAGGGTCCTAACACTAATTTACCTATAAGTATTTACTTTCTTATACTTCATGCTTAAGGAGTTTTTGATGATTTATGGGTTGTGTACTTTACTTGTTATTATAAGTTAGAGAATTTTCCTTTTAACTTTGCCGATACCGTTAGTGCACTCGTGTCTTCCCTTATTCTCGCCTTCTATTGGATCTTGATAAGGGAATGTCCGAGTTTTGCCATGTAAAGCTAAGTTTTAGGATGAACTTTCACTCGATTTCCACGTGAATAGTTCCAATACAAAAGGGTTGTATTCACCTATGATCCATCGTGAGGCTATCTTCTAAAACTTAGAAATTAGTGGGAGCACTTAGTAGAAAGTTAGCCATGCATTTTTACAACTAAGAAAAAAATTCACTTTTACAAACCACCAAAATATTTTACCAACAATTCTTAAAAACAACTTGTTTTTACTTTTCAATTTTATTTGGAAACAAGAACTTTCTTTCTTCTTGAACTTTGAAGCCGCATCAAGCTTCCATCGCTCTCCCTCCTTGTGGATACGACCCGTATAGCCACTTCGCTACTACGGAAGAATCGCAAAAGCAGTAACATCAACCCACACTTCCTTCTCTTATTTTAGTGCTTGCTTTTTACTGATCAAATTTTGGCACCGTTGCTGGGGAGGGAACGACTTTGTTGTTCAATACTAAAGATTGTTCTTTATTTTGTATGTAGGAGAAGTACCAAGGAGCTCATACCACGAAAAGCGAAGGAGGTGGCCAAGGACACTGTGCGAGGATTCATTTGCCCTCAGAAAAATTCGTGTAAAAGCGAGTTTTTATGATTGAAGTACTAACAAACTCGTTTCCAGGGTTGCCGAAAGCCGCTAAAATTGCTTTCTAAAATTTTTAGTTTCCTTGGATGCTTCAACGTTATGCGTGTATAATAAGCTCAACAGAAATTCACTTGTTACTTAATTAAAATTTGGATTAGACTTTTACATTTAGGGCACGTGTCTATTTCAATTCATTTCAATTTCTGTTAAAGAGTGCTGGAGAAAGGTAAGTGTGCATTCATATAGAATAGGACCAACATTTTGAAGTGACTTACTGCTTTGAATGTTAACTTGTTGTGAATAAACTGCACACTTGCACAATTGACATTAAGGGCAAAACCCAAATAAACAAGATAAGGTGGGGATTTCATCACCCTTCCTTAGCCCAAAAATCATCTCCAAGTGCACTCACACTATCCCAAGCCTTAACTAAAAATCAATAGACGTTGGCCCTAAGGACATCTCGGACTCACTAAGAGATTAACTGAGATTGGAAATTGCAAGAACGTTACTCCTGCAAAATCGGTGTCTAAGGAAAGTGGATTGCGAGGTAAAGCCTCGAAAGCTCCGTGGTTTGGCGTAATTAGGCCCATGGCTCCGCTCAGATACCTCCCACCGAGCTTTGCCCTTTCCTGGCCGATTAGCTTGTAGTCGAGTTTCTGCAACAACCTTCCCCGGAGAATCGACCAGTTAGGAGTCGTCTGGTCCAGGTACCATAGACTAAGTCTTGTGGTTGTCTTTCTTTCTTTTGTTTATTTTTTGTTCTTTTTCGATTGTTTGTTGTCTTCACGTTGTTTGTGGTGTACTGCATGCAAGAGTGGGTGAGAGATCCGTCAACTTCCAGATTAACAAGAAACACTTCTCTACCCTTGCATCCAGAAGCGGTAATGGCATCACTTCAGAATAGATTTTATCCGATCAGAACTTCACTTCCATCTTGCATAAAACTTCCTGAAGCAAACGACAATAATTTTGAGTTAAAGCCCTAATTCATTAACACTCTTCCTAAATTTTATGATTTAGAATCAGAGGACGCATACTTCTTTGTTAGGGAATTTGAAGAAGTGTGCCTCATGATGCGTATACCCCAGCTAGAAAATGCCGTTAGGTTACGTTTCATCCCTTTTCCCTAAAAGATCTAACTAAGAAATGGTTGTACAGCTTGGCAGCAGATCAATCACGACCTAGGATGATTTCGTCAAGGCTTTCTTGAAGAAATTCTACCCAATTCATAAAACTGCCCTCATTAGGAAGAACATCATGCAGTTTAGGTAAGAACCGAGCGAACCATTTTGGAGATACTTGAGCGATTCAAAGATCTCCTAGCTCAGTGTCCTCATCATGGCGTGGAGAAATATCGTCAGTGCCAGATTCTCTACGATGGTCTAGATTACCAGACGAAGACCCTGTTAGAAATGATGTGTCAGGGAGGGTTCTTGCTGAAGGATGAGAATCAGGGTTGGGATTTGTTTGAGGATTTAGCTGAGAAAACCCTGCAATGGGAGCCAGCCTCGGAGAAACCTAGGAATTCACAATCTATAGCTTCAAGAGGAGGGCTCCTAACTCTAGAATTATTCATAGCTGCCAAGGCTAAGATTGCTACCCTAATGAGAAGGATAGAGGCTCTGGAAACTAAAGAGCCTGCCAATATCAACCAGATCAACCTACCACCAATTCACAATCCAGGTTGTTCGTACTGTTAGGCACCAAATCATGTCTTTGAAGAGTGCCCTGTTTTTCATGCCCAGCAAGTGCCACCGGAACACCTGAACGCGGCTTACTCACGGCCGCCACTCAACCCCTACTCACAGACATACAATCCTGATTGGAGAAATCATCCAAATTTCTCCTGGGCCCAGAACAATCCTCCTAGGCCTAATTTCTCCAACAATTTCCACCATCCAACCCCTCCACCACCTTTTCCCAGTCAAGCTCCATCTTCCTCCTCCCAAAGGTCACCAATGGAAAAGAAAATCAGTAAATTAGAGGAGAGCATTGAGGCTTTCATGAAGTTCTAAACCGCTTTTATATAAATCCAGGGACAAACTCTGAACAATCATTCACAGGCTATATCGAGATTGGAAATGTAGATGAGCCAGTTAGCTAGCTCCCTAAGTGAAAGACCAAAAGGTACTTTGCCTAGTCAGCCCCTAGTTAACCCAAAAACATCCAATCAAGCATATGAAATTTAAGATCCATCGATTAACCAGTGAATGCTGTTCACACACTGCGATCTGAAAAGAAGGTAGACAATCAGGTTTATCAACAGAAAAGTCCAGTCCATCCTGATCCCACTCCAGCCTCCACCTCTGCTAGTTCCTCCCAATCCGCTCCACAAACATCTGATTAGGACAAAGCTGCTGAACAAGTTATAAGCCTGTAGCACCCTTTCCCAACAGGCTTAGGAAAAACAATAAGAATATGCACATGGAGAAAATGCTAGAGATGTTCAACCAGGTCAAATTGAATGTCCCACTTCTTGACGCTATCCAACAAGTCCCGCCTTATGCCAAATTTCTTAAGGATATGTGTACGAAGAAGAGAAATACCAATGTGCCCAAGAAAGTGTTCTTGGCAACCAAGATAAGCAAAATTCCGTCTGGTCCCATTTCGGTGAAATACAAGGATCTCGGATGTCCCACCATTTCCTGCACCATAGGACAGACCGAAATCAATAGAGCACTTCTTGACCTGAGAGCAAGTATCAACTTGCTACCTCTCTTAGTATACCAGCAACTTAGGTTGGGCGAGCTAAGCCCAACTCGAGTCACCATTCAGCTAGCTAACCGATCTATGAAGATCCCGAAGGGGGAAATCACAGACGTCCTTATCCGGGTCGGGGATTTCATTTACCCCATTGACTTCATTGTGCTTGAGACCCAACCTGTGTCCAATCTTAGGTCTCAAACTCCCATCATCTTAGGGCGCCCATTCCTTGCTACAGCCAATGCCATAATCAACTGTAGGAATGGGTCCATGCGATTAACTTTTGGAGACATGACGAAGGAATTCAATGTCTTCAATCTTGGAAGACAACCTAGGGATGTCAATGATCAGACGTTTGAGGTCAATTCTATTGAAAACCTGACCAGTGATCATTAGGAAAGCATGGAGACAGAAACTGAGGCAGAGTTTGATCTGGAGGCTGAGGATTTTAATTTAGACCAGATCGTAGATTCAGTACAGGATTGGGCATCAAGCCCAAGTGTACCTCATTATAGGATTGAAAACCCAGAGATTGCCTCCAATGAAGCAACACCTCCCTAGAGCTAAAAGCCTTGCCTGAATACCTCAAGTACGCCTACCTGGACGGAAAGGATACCTTGCCAGTCATCATAGCATCCCACCTGACTGAGCAACAAGAGGGTAGCTTAATGTCTATTCTGAAAAGACATAAGGAAGCCATTTGATGGATGATGAAGGACATCAAGGGAATAAGTCCAGCCATAGTACAATATAGAATCCATTTAGTCGATGAAGCAACCCCTAGGAGGGACCCACAACGCAGGCTTAACCCTCTCATGCAAGAGACAGTTAAGTCTGAAATTCTGAAACTACTAGATAATGTGATCATTTATCCTATTTTTGAAAGCCAATGGGTTAGCCCTGTTCATGCGGTCCCAAAGAAGGCTGGCTTTACGGTGGTAGAAAATGAGGAAAAAGAGTTGGTACAAACAAGACTACCTACCAAGGTTCGTGTTTGTATCGACTACAGGAAGTTGAATGCAGCTACCCGTAAAGACCACTTCTCGCTACCCTTCATTGATCAAATGCTAGAACGATTGGTTGGACATGAGTACTACTGCTTCCTAGATGGGTACTCGGGATATAATCAAATCCCCATTGCTGCAGAAGATCAGGAAAAGACCACGTTCACCTGCCCGTTTGGAACCTTCGCTTACCAACGCATGCCCTTTGGATTGTGCAATGCTCCCGCAACATTCCAACGGTGCATGCTTAGTCTTTTCTCTGACATGGTAGAGCGTTTTCTTGAGATTTTCATGGATGATTTCTCCATCTACGGAGATTCATTTGACCAGTGTCTTCATCACCTAGAGTTAGTGCTGCAAAGATACAAGGAGAAGAACCTAACTCTAAACTGGGAAAAATGTCACTTCATGTTGAGACAGGGGATTATCTTAGGCCATGAGATTTCGAGGAGAGGCATAGAAGTGGATAAGGCTAAAGTAGAAGTGATTGCTAAGCTTCCACCACCCAAAAGCATCAAGGATATTAGATCCTTTCTAGGGTATGCTGGGTTCTACCGATGGTTCATTAAGGATTTTAGCAAAATCGCTAGGCCCTTAACCAACCTGCTCGCTAAGGACGTGCCCTTTAATTTCAACGATAAATATTTCGAGTCATGGGAGAAGTTTAAGCAAGAACTTATTTCTGCGCCTATTATTTCTGCTCCTAATTGGGCCCAGCCATTTGAAATCATGTGTGATGCATCTGATTCTGCTATTGGCGCTGTTCTAGGACAGTGCATCGATAATAGGCAGCACGTGATTTACTATTCGAGTAGGACCTTGAATGACGCCCAACAGAATTATATAACGACTGAGAATGAATTCTTGGCCGTTGTCTTTGCGTTAGAAAAGTTCCAGCCTTACTTGTTAGGTTCGAAGACGGTGATTTTTACGGATCACTCGGCTCTAAATACCTCATGACCAAAAAGGAAGCAAAAGCCCGACTGATTCGGTGGATCCTTTTGCTTCAAGAATTTGACTTAGAAATCCGGGATAAATGAGGTATAGAAATGTGGTCGCGGATCATCTCTCACGAATTTCGAATGCACCAACCATCCAAGCTCCGATCAACGAGGATTTCCCAGACGAGCACACACTAGCCATTCTTAAGGAACCCTGGTATGCGGACATTGTTAATTACCTGGCCACGGGACAATTACCCGCTGACTGGACAAAGCAAGACCAATACCGCTTCTTTGCCCAAGTACGGTACTTTTTCTGGGAAGAACCGTATCTTTTTAAGTATTGTCCCGACCAAATTATTAGACGATGCATACAAGAGGAGGAACAGAGGAGTGTGCTCAGCTTTTGTCATGACCTTGCATACGGAGGACACTTCAGTCCCCGCAAGACTGCAGAGAAGGTTCTACAAAGTGGGTTCTATTGGCCCACTTTGTTCAAAGACTCATATCATTTTTGCAAGTCATGCGCAAATTGTCAGAAAATTGGAAAAATTTCAAGAAGAGACATGATGTCCCTGAACCCGATCCTTGAAGTTGAAATTTTGATGTTTGGGGTATCGATTTCATTGGGCCATTCCCCAGTTCCTTCGGCAACTAGTTCATTTTGGTTGCTGTAGATTATGTCTCTAAGTGGGTAGAACCTGTTCCAACTAAGACGAATGACAACAAAGTGGTTGTCAAATTTCTCAAAGAGAACATCTTCTCCCGATTTGGCACCTAAGAGCGATAATTAGTGATAATGGATCACATTTCTGCAACAGAGTTTTTGAAGCTTTGATACAAAAATATTCCATCAATCACAAGTTATCCACTCCGTACCATCCCCAGACAAATGGGCAGGTCGAAGTCACCAACCGACAGATAAAGCTCATTCTAGAAAAGACTGTCGGACAAAACTGAAAGGATTGGTCGATTAAGCTCAATGATGCATTGTGGGCTTACCGCACTGCTTTTAAGACAGTTCTGGGGATGTCTCCTTATAGAATCGTGTTTGGCAAAGCCTGTCATCTGCCAGTAGAGTTAGAACACCGGGCCCTCGGGCCATTAAGCAGCTCAATTTTTATTTGAGTAAGGCTGGTGAGCTAAGGAAACTGCAGATTTCAGAATTAAAGGAGATACGGAATGAAGTCTATGAGAATGCTCGAATCACCAAAAGCAGAACAAAACTTTTTCATGATCAGATCATAACCCGGAAAAACTTTGCCCTGGGAGATAAGGTTCTGCTGTATAACTCTAGGCTTCATATTTTCGCGAGTAAGCTGAAAACTCGTTAGTCGGGACCGTTCATTGTGCGCACTGTTTTCTCACACGGTGCTGTGCTTATTGCAGACCCTAAGAATAACATGGAATTCAAAGTGAATGGGAAAAGATTGAAGCCCTTCTTAACCACTGAGCCTATGACTCCGGATGATAGTGTGCTGACTCTTTTTGCACCGTCATACACCTAACCACAACAAATAAATAAAAAAACAAAAAAAATTGTTTATATGCTTACCCCTTCTACATTCTTTTTAACATTTCTTTAGCATATTCACACTTGGCCGGCCCGAGTCCACGAAGACGGTAACATCATTTCTTCACCCTCTTTATTGCATTCACTTTTTCATATGCATTTATTGAGGACAATGCATTAGATAGGCGTGGGAGGGAGCTAACACTTTTTCTTTCTTCTTTTTCTTTTTACCATAAAAAAAAGAGAGAAAATCCAGATTGAAAAGAAATTTCATATTCTTTATAAAAATACCAAATGATTGTAGGAATTATGGGAACCTTATTAATGAATCTTTATTTTTGCCTAATTAAATAGAAAGATTGGTTTGACTAAAAAGTTAGGAGGGATAAGGAAAATAACTCATACATTTTATTTTAGCCTTAGTAGAATATGCATAACCCACATACACAGCTTGGGATTTAGAGACACAACTCTAAAAAAAAAGTTAGATAATTGTGCCTCAAGAAGCATGATTACTCACGCCAAAATATTCTATATACAATAATGTATAAATAAATCTTGATTTCGTGGCCTACTCCACTTGCATATTTGACTTGAAGGGCGTTTTCTCACCTGGTGCGCTAAGACCATCTGGTTTGGAGTCATCGGTTTGATATGTGTTACATAAGTGAAGTAGAAAGCCTAATGGACCAAGAATAATAAGTAAATATTAATAAAATCAAATGATATTCAAAGTTGAGTTGAAAAATCCCAAGCACATCACACTTACACATTATGCATATCTATCTAAAGTAAAATAAAAGAAAGAGTTAGAAGTACAAGATCCTTTCTAAATTTAAAGAAAAACGATAGTTTCTTCTTTTATGAAGGCTAAAATATAAGAGGACTTATGAGGGTTAAACCTAATTCTTATATCATTCGGTCATTTTTACTTAGATGATTGAAAGTTCTTTTTCATTAAAAAAGAAAATTCTTTCTAACAACTAACTTCTTTTCTTTACTTACTGGATTTTGTGGGTGCAATCTGCTGAAAACCCGCAGGAGACAACACTCATCCTCTAGGGGAAACCTAGAGGTTTAAAGGCTTGTTGCACATGCTCAGTGCAATCCGTCACCTGCGAAAGTGGTATAATAATTTTCTTATTTTTGTTTTGCTCGGGACGAGCAAAAAGATAAGAATGGGGTGTGATTAGTCTCTAATTTTGCATAATTTTCATCACTTTCTCATATTTATTTCATGTAAAATTTTGCTAATAAAACCTTGCTTGCTTGATCCTAGGTCCATGGTGTGCAAATGAAGAAGAAGACCTAAATCACCATTTAATTGGTGATTAAAAGCCTACCAAGTAGCCATTGACTTTAAAGTGAAGATTTTGTTAGCCTAGGGCATCAAATCGCAAATCCAGAAGATCAAGGCGTCAGAAGACAGACTAGGTGACGCGTTGCTCGAAGCCAGGAGCGCGCGCGTCTGCGCTTCGGGCCACGGGTCACCCACGTGGCCCCCTTCCCCCTGGTGCCTATAAATATCCCCCAGGGGTCTTCAGTTGAAGCAGATCCAGAGTTAGAGCAAGTTGTGAAGTCTTGTTTTAGTTTGTAGTTCTTCTTCTTCTAGTTTAAGTTTTAGCCATTAGAGTGAAAGAGAGAGAGTGTGTAAGTGTTGTATTTGAAGGGTGACAAGCTAATACATGTACTACTTCTCTTCCTTCTTTCAATTTACTTGTGCTTTCGTTTGCTTATACTTCTTTATTATAGTATAAACTCATTTCTCTTTACTTCTTCCTTTGTTGTTTCTTGTTGTAGTGTAACTCTCTTCCTCTCAACTTCTTTTCCTTTGTTGTTTCTTTTACTTTTATGGCTAACTAACTTTTCCTTAGCATGGCTGATTGAGATTGACCTGTGCAACAAAATAAACAATTTTAGATTTAAGAACAAAATGTGCAAGGTTCTCAATTCGAATCCGCTGTAGCAAGGCTATGCGGGTCGTGATCCTCAGGGAGGGACTAGCGATGGAAGCGTTTGTAAGA
Source organism: Agave tequilana (assembly GCA_038442645.1). Lineage (NCBI taxonomy): Eukaryota > Viridiplantae > Streptophyta > Magnoliopsida > Asparagales > Asparagaceae > Agave > Agave tequilana. The sequence continues at coordinate 19,340 of JAVJIF010008230.1, forward strand.
TTCTCTAAAATTTTATTTATTTTATTAGTTATGATGGTATTTACAAGGAAGTGTGGTGAAAAGAATTGAGAGAGATAGAGATAGAAATCTAAACTAAAGAAAGAAAGAAAGAAAGAAACACATACCTCTTCAGTCTGCTTACCTTTTGAACCGTTGTGATGATTTACCTTTTCTTGGAAGGCGTACAAACATGGCATATAGGATCGTCCGCCTTCTTAATCTACACTATGAAATAAAAGACAACTATGAAGACCTGTTCATCGCCATAGGCCATAAGGGGCACTTCTTCGGCTAGGTAGTCTCGAAGCAGTTGGTTCTCATGGTGGGCAAGACATTAGAGAGAAAATAGAAGAAAGCAAATACTGAGATACACAAGATTAAACAAGAACAAAAAAAAACAAAATAATAAAAGAACAAAAACAAACCTCGATTCGATTATTAAACAATGGTGGAAAAATAAAACTTACACCGACTGTCACCATTAGTACAAGTAGATCCCTTCCTCCATGAGAACATCATCTCCTCTCAGTTTTTACAAAAAGAAAAAAATAAAAATTACAATGGAGGAAAGAAAATCTAAACTACAAGAAGAAAACCTAAACCCTAGATTTGGCCCTCTGGCTCTGCCTCTGGACGCTCCTTCTCTGTTGCTCTGCAGGGGTATTTATAGGAGATATAGGAAGTAGAGTCCTAGTACAACTCCTCAACGAAAACGCATCGCCAACCGCCTCAGGATTGCCGCGGAAACGGGAAATTTGCCGCGAAAACGCGGCACTTTTGTAGCCAAATGCCACGCGCTTTCTCGAGTGGCATCCTCTGGTCCGTCCATCTGGGATTTTCCTTCTGGAAGTTGAATCTCGACTCTTTATCTTGGGATTTAGATATAACTTGGGAAGCAAGTTACCTAGATCCCAAATCTTTTATCCACGAATTTTCTTCTCCTTCTTTGACTTTTATCCTCATCTGCAAGTTTTTAGGGTTGAATAGAAGTCTATCCTTCCCTCTTCTTTAATATTTGCAACTTTGGCCCTTTTGTATTTGCAATTTTGACAATTAATATTTGTACTTTTGCACTTGGGCTTGAATATGGGCTTTTGGGCTTCTTTTAGGCTTTATTCTTTATTTTTTATTTACTCAAGGCCTGCACACAATAAATCATAAAATATTAGTAAATGTGCAGAATTATATAAATAAATACGAAAATGTGATGGTAAATGTCATGATAAAAATGCACTTTTCACTACCAATCACACCCCCACACTTATCTTTTTGCTCGTCCTCGAGTAAAAATCAAAGAAAAAGAAAAAGAAAAGAAAAATTAATCTAACCTAACTCACTTTCGTAGGAATCACGGTTGCACTTAGCATGTGCAACAAGCCGTTAAACCCCTAGGTTACCCTAGAGGACGAGTGTTGTCTCGTGAGAGTTTTCAGCGGATTACACCCACAAAATCCATAAAAAAGAAAAATATTTGAAATACTTTTGAAAAGACTAAGTAATCTATAAGTTTTTAGGATCCTCATTTTTATTCATTCTTAGACTTAGTCTTTATAAAGTAAATTGTTATCTATTTTAGGTAAGGATCAAAATTGAACTTCTAATATAGTCTTTTTCGTTACCAAAAATCATATACATCCTTGTAAATTTATACTAGGAATTCCTTAACTTGGACTCTCATGCCTCTTTATTATTTTTATAACTTCATCTAATTTTCTTTCGTGTAAGCATCGAGGCTTCTTGAGGCCCTAATACCTAACTAATTGACTATTAGATGTGTTAATAAATTTTTTTTTTAATATGTATAACTCATCTAATTTTCTTTTGTATAAGTATTAAGGCTTCTTGAGGCCCTCATACCTAACTAATTGACTCTTAGATGTGTTAATACATATCTCATATTTCTTAGTTTTATTAGGCTTTCTAATCCACCCATGTAGCGAATTTAAAGTCGATGACTCCCAAACCGTTGGCTTTAGGGCACCAGGTGAGAAAACACCCCGCGGACTCAAATTCGAGTGAACTAGTCCCCAAAACTAAGGACTTTATTTTATTTACTCACCTTTAGGCATGAATACTTATGCTTCTTGAGGCACATGTATCAGCTTAATTAGTGAATTTTTTATTTATTTTTTTATTTTTTATATATATGAGGCACAAAGGTCTTCGTCTTAGAATCCTAGATATGCATTAGGTATGCAAATTTCATTAAGGTAAAAATTAAGACTAATTAATTATTTAATTTCTCCTCCTATACCTAAAATTTAAACAATTTATTTATTTTGACCAAGTTTTGAGAAATCCTAATCATGATTTTCCTAATTCTTAAGATTAACTTAGATTTCTTTCAAAAGATAAGTCAAAATATTATCCTTTTTATAATTTTTTTTTTTAGCAAATTTTTGTTAGTTTCTACCTATGTTAGTATGTTAGTAAAGCCCACCCCCACACTTATCTCATGCATTGTCCTCAATGTATGATTGAATGCATAAATGCATGAAAAAGAACAAGGGAAGGCAGAAGTTACCTCAAGGTGGTGGTTCCGGTGGTGGTCTAATTGGTCCACGAAATGCGGCCCAATCTACTTTTTGTGGAATTCAGGGGAACCCACCAGTGATTTTTCTTATATAACCCACTAAAATGTATGTATAATTATTTTTTAAAATTTTCACCCCATCAAATTTCCAAATTTCATAATAAATTTCAGAGTCAATTGTGTCAACCTCCTTGTCCCAAAATGGAGTATGAAAAGATGGAATTATTGACTTGGACGTGGGAAGTACGGGAACGAATACCGATTCAAGAAAGAAACTTAAATCAAGTAATGGTTCAGGAGTCGGGCTAGGTTCAGGAATTGGGTCCAAATCAATAAGTTGAAGCTCAAATCTACAATAATCTTCCCACAATGGAATGTGACTCAATGTTCGTGATTCAAGTTCAGGAATGATAGGTGTGGGAATCAACACTGACTTTAAAAGATTACCTAAGTCGGGTAACAAAACAGGAGTCAATAATGATTCGGAAATTTTAACTTGATCACAGATTTGAGAATCTAGGTCACATATCTCATTGGGTTCAATTTCATAAAAGTGAGAACTTGCCAATTTATCCATGGGACTTTCAAAATTGCACAATTGGTCAAGTTCAATATGATCATAAAAAATGGATGATTCAAATTCATGATGAATTGGCACAGGATCCAGTGTTGACTCGGAAAAAGTAAAATCAGGTGGAGACACCGGAGTCATTATTGAATCATGAAGTAGAATTGAATCACCAAGTGGGAGATCATGATCATATTCATGCTCAAGTTCTATTTTAGGAAAGGAAAAACTTGCCAAGTTATCAAAATTTGAAGTTTCGGCAAGTTCACATGATGACACTGAATTAGAATCTTGTTGTCCAAAGCAACTTGGTTTGTCGGCTCTAAGAGAGTGGTCAACGATATCAGAAATGGCCGAACGGTGAGAACGTAAAGATTGAACCATCATATCTATATCATGATCACGGGCTAATCTAGCCTGAGTCATGGCTGCAAGCATCCTTTCATAGTTGATAGGTGTATCATGTTGTGATTGGACTTGAAAGGATGAAGTGTAATCTTGATGAAGTTGTGAGTTGGTGGACTCACGCATAATCATGTCTGCGATTGATGGTAATTGTTGCTTGGACTCATGCATACTTATCATTTCCCCGATAGATGGTATTCTATTCTGAATGGGTGGATCTGAGTATGACTCTTGGGAATATTGTGGACAAGGTGGAGATGGAGAACAAGTCGGTTGAAAATTGGACTCGGGGAATCGAAACCCCATGAACTCTGTGAAGAGTTGAAAGTATGAAAATTATGGTCATAAGATGGGGGGTATGGGTTATAATTATTCGGATAAGACCATGCCGGCACACTAGATTTATTAAAGTTATGATATGCCGGGTTGGTAATATCCAAAAAAGAGTTAGGTGTGTAATATGGATTAAAGTTGGAAAAGTTATTATTATATGCCATATCACACCAACACAACAAAGAAAAAGAAAACAAACAAATAAACAAACAAAAAAGAAAAAATTCTAACCTAAGTTAGGGTAGACCTATGACCTAGACGACTCCTAACTGGTTAGACTGTCCACGGGAGGTAGGGTGCAGACTTTGACCACAAGTTAATCAGCCAGGTCAGGGCAAGAGTGGTGGGAGGTTTTCCGTCAAAGACGTTCCTTAATTAAATAACCACCAATCTTCGGGCTTTCGGCCCTCAATCCCCTTCCTAGACACTGATTTGGCAGGAGTCAACTTTCAACACCGTTCCCCCTTAGGATAATCTCCTAATTGAGTCTAAAATGTCCCTAGGGCCAACGTCTACTAATTTTAAGTTAGGCTTGGGTTAGTGAGTGCATGGGATATGATTTTTAGGCCAAGGAAGGGTGATTAAATCCCCACCTTATCTTGTTAATGGGTTATGCCCTTAAAATAAATTTGTGCAAGTGTACAAAATATGTAAATAAGATTCACTCAAAGCATCAACCAAGAGATGAGTCCTATTCTACATGCAATGAAAACGTAACTTGATCCAGCACTCTTCAACAGTAAAAATAAAGAAATTGAAAAGACACGTGCCTAATATGCAAACGTCTAATCAATTTTTATTTATCAACAAATATTTTACTGTTGAATTAATTAGCAGTATACAGGTTTATCACAGAACAAATTTTAACAGAGCAGAAAACAAATTTTGCACTTTTTAGCAACCTGTAGAAATTGCACTTAGTAGTTCACTACTAAGGCCGCGTTTCCGCGGCTATTGCCGCTGATCCGCGGCACTACAGTAGGCTCTGTTGCTCTGCCTTCGAGGGCAGAGGCACAGAGTTGCTATATGTCCACTTCTACTGCTGTTTTTCTATTTCCTGTTCTCCAAACCTGCAAACAGAAAAAAATAAAAGAATTAGTTAATAATTTTTTTTTATTTAGAGATAAACTTACCGTCCCTCCCCGGCAACGGCGCCAATTGTTTGATTGAGATTGACATGTGCAACAAAATAAACAATTTTAGATTTAAGAACAAAATGTGCAAGGTTCTCAATTCGAATCCGTTGTAGCAAGGCTATGCGGGTCGTGATCCTCAGGGAGGGACTAGCGATGGAAGCGTTTGTAAGATTCTCTAAAATTTTTATTTATTTTATTAGTTATGATGGTATTTACAAGGAAGTGTGGTGAAAAAAATTTGAGAGAGATAGAGATAGAAATCTAAACTAAAGAAAGAAAGAAAGAAAGAAACACATACCTCTTCAGTATGCTTACCTTTTGAACCGTTGCGATGATTTACCTTTTCTTGGAAGGCGTACAAGCATGGCATATAGGATCGTCCGCCTTCTTAATCTACACTATGAAATAAAAGACAACTATGAAGACCTGTTCATCGCCATAGGCCATCAAGGGCTCTTCTTCGGCTAGGTAGTCTCGAAGCAGTTGGTTCTCATGGTGGGCAAGACATTAGAGAGAAAATAGAAGAAAGCAAATACTGAGATACACAAGATTAAACAAAAACAAAAAAAAAACAAAAATAATAAAAGAACAAAAACAAACCTCGATTCGATTATTAAACAATGGTGGAAAAATAAAACTTACACCGACTGTCACCATCAGTACAAGTAGATCCCTTCCTCCATGAGAACATCATCTCCTCTCAGTTTTTACAAAAAGAAAAAAATAAAAATTACAATGGAGGAAAGAAAATCTAAACTACAAGAAGAAAACCTAAACCCTAGATTTGGCCCTCTGGCTCTGTCTCTGGACGCTCCTTCTCTGTTGCTCTGCAGGGGTATTTATAGGAGATATAGGAAGTAGAGTCCCAGTACAACTCCTCAACGAAAACGCATCGCCAACCGCCTCAGGATTGCCGCGGAAATGGGAAATTTGCCGCGGAAACGCGGCACTTTTGTAGCCAAATGCCACGCGCTTTCTCGCGTGGCATCATCTGGTCCGTCCATCTGGGATTTTCCTTCTGGAAGTTGAATCTCGACTCTTTATCTTGGAATTTAGATATAACTTGGGAAGCAAGTTACCTAGATCCCAAATCTTTTATCCACGAATTTCCTTCTCCTTCTTTGGCTTTTATCCTCATCTGCAAGTTTTTAGGGTTGAATAGAAGTTTATCCTTCCCTCTTCTTTAATATTCGCAACTTTGGCCCTTTTGTATTTGCAATTTTGACAATTAATATTTGCACTTTTGCACTTGGGCTTGAATATGGGCTTTTGGGCTTCTTTTAGGCTTTATTCTTTATTTTTTATTTACTCAAGGCCTGCACACAATAAATCATAAAATATTAGTAAATGTGCAGAATTATATGAATAAATACGAAAATGTGATGGTAAATGTCATGATAAAAATGCACTTTTCACTACCAATCAATGGTTAACTAACTACTAACCCACTAATTTCTAACACTTGATTGATAACCCAAATGAGTCAATAGTGTCAAACAATCCTTGTGCAAACAAGAGCTATAGCATCTTAAGATGAGGGTTCTAACTCTAATTTACCTATAAGTATTTACTTTCTTATACTTCATGCTTAATGAGTTTTTGATGATTTATGGGTTGTGTACTTTACTTGTTATTGTAAGTTAGAGACTTTTCTTTTTAACTTTGCCGATACCGTTAGTGCACTCGTGTCTTCCCTTATTCTTGCCTTCTATTGGATCTTGATAAGGGAATGTCCGAGTTTTTGCCGTGTAAAGCTAAGTTTTAGGATGAACTTTCACTCGATTTCCACGTGAATAGTTTCAATGTAAAAGGGTTGTGTTTGCCTATGATCCATCGTGAGGCTATCTTCCAAAAGATAGAAATTAGTGGGAGCACTTAGTAGAAAGTTAGCCATGCATTTTTACAACTAAGAAAAAATTCACTTTTACAAACCACCAAAACATTTTTCCAATAATTCTTAAAAACAACTTGTTTTTACTTTTTAATTCTTTATTTGAAAATAAGAACTTTGTTTCTTCTTGAACTTTGAAGCCGCATCAAGCTTCCATCGCTCTCCCTCCTTGTGGATACGACCCGTATAACCACTTCGCTACTACGGAAGAATCGCAAAAGCAGTAACATCAACCCACACTCCCTTCTCTTATTTTAGTGCTTGCTTTTTGCCGATCAGTCGGTCGACCGCCAGAAGTCCTGGTCTGCAAATCTTTTGAGATTAAAACTTGGTCTTTTTAACTTCAGTAAAATCCCATAAAATCTAAGAAAAATAAATTCTTTGAAATGCTTTGAAGTACAAATATATGTGATAAAAAATCAACACATATTACAAACTTTTGAACCATTTTTGTGATATAGAAATTTTACCTTAAGCAAAAATCTGTATTTTTCAAAATCCATATTTAATTTGAAAAACAATTTTTTCAAAGCTTCTCCAAATACAAAAACAAGAAATTTTGAACATTTTTGAAGCTTAGTGTGTATGGATACGATCCAATACACATATAAGATGAAATATCTAGTTTTTGGCAATAAGCTCTAAAATAAGTCTTGATAAATACAAAACTCAAATACATGATATAGAAACATCAAATAAGTTTTTCTAAACATTTAAACTAATAATGTGTATGGATGAAATCCAAAACACATATAAACCATATAAACTCATTTTAATGAACTCTATTCATGAAACATAAAGATATATACTATGAGGCTCAAAATCGAAACGGTATTTTCTAAAATCAAAACCATCTTTATGAAAACACATATAAATTTTTTGTGTGTGTTTATATGAGCTTGAGCAATCCATAACTAATCTATCATTTACATTTTATCTAAAAATAAATCTTAACACTTACAAACTTGACACAAGTCTTGAGAACCTTCTCTTGAAAATCTTCTTCTCCATTTTGACTTGATCCAAACCTTGATCTAATGCGTTAGACTCCTCTTGAGTACTTGATGCGATCTTCATGCGCGAGCTCTTTAATCAACACTAGCTAGCTTCAAAACTTGACTTTGAATCTATTGTTGAAGCTAAACATCTACTAAGATCTTGATCAAATATCTGAAACTATATAAACACAAGATCATTAGTACTATAACTACATGAGTTAATTATCATAAAGCTAGAGTGATGAGCCTTTGGGCCAACAGTGTTGAACCAAGAGAGCTTCTATTAGCACCTCAACTCTTAATTTAGAGGAATCACGAGGAGTAGCTTTAGAGCCCTTCATAGGGAATTCAGGCTCACTCTTGGTTACACATAGTGTAATACCCCGTTTCCGGAATACGTACTTAGTTGCGTATTCAGATTTTCAGTCGTATTTTTTCGATTTGTTTCCTGTATTTATTCTGTATGATGAATTCCTTATATGATTGTTTTTGTTTTGGATTTGGATTCGTGGACACGGAGTCAGCCCTAGTCTGAACCGAAGGACCCGATCCTAGTATATTACCCGATTTGGCCTTTCCGGTGTTTAGATTTGACCGATTTCAGTTCCAAAGATTATTTTCCAATATTTTGGATTTTATATGATTTTCTGGAATTATCTTGGATTAAAAGGAATTTCTCCAAAACCGGTGTCGGCCAGTACCGCTGACCGATTCCCGGATTTTTATTTTACAAACGGCTTGGAATTTCATGATGGTTCTTTAGACATTATTCCTTAGAATCATATTTTCTACCTACATTCTTTTCTGAGGATTTTATGAATTTATGAAAATTCCAACGGAGTCGGTAAATTATTGATTCCAGGATTTTTAGTTTTAAAACTATAAAGTATTTCTTCAAACGGATTTTACTATTGGTCTTTATATATTATTATTGATTTTTGGTAATTATTTCGGGTCGTTCCGAGATACTTGAATTTCGGACGATTCCGGTATTTTCCCGAAAGATTTCTGTATCTACTACTGAATCCCGGGAAGCCGCCACTTCCATTGTTTTCATTTTCTATTCCAAGAGAATTTCTTCCCTTTTCCATTTTCTTTCCCATTTCCTATTTTCTTTCCTTCCTTTCCTTTAACTTCCACCACACACTTTTCCTATTTTGCAAAATTCCAATTCCATTTCATTTCCACCTCATTTCCCACTCACCACTTCACCTAACCCCACTCACTCTCTCCCTCTCCCACAGCCGGCCAAGTGGCCAAGGAGAGGACACTCACCTCACCCCCCTTTTTACACAAAACCCCCTCTCATTCCCTTTAATTCCACCCTCTTTGCAAAATCCCAAATCCTATATAAGATTTCCCTTTTCACTTTAAACCTTTTTCCTCCTCATTTCTTCACAAGAGAAGAGAAGCTCCACAATCTCCTTCTCCCTCTAGCAAGAACCCTAGCTCCATGAACCCAATCTCTTCATCTCCACCTCAAGGCTTCAAGGACTTCCTCAAGGGCTTCATCTAGGGCTTCCTCAAGGACCTCAACTTCAACCATCATCCTCATCCTTGGATCAAGTCACAATTGAACCTATCCCAAGTGAGTATTTCACTCACCAAGACTTGTATTAGCCCTAGAATACTTGTATCTACACTTCTTGTACACCTAGGTCACCAAAAATCACGAATTGAACCATCAAACACACTTCCAGAAATTCTGATCTGCTCACTGTTCTACACAGTATTAGTCGACTTACCCATTTTCCTAGTCGACTAGCTCCACTATTAGTCGACTACTATTCTACCCTAGTCGACTAACCATGCTTGAAACCAGAAACCTTAACTCTCGACCCTAGTCGACTTGACTATATTATTAGTCGACTATAGACTATTAGTCGACTACCCATTCTTCCCTAGTCGACTAATTTATCCTGAGGCAGAAACCCCAACTTTCTGTATCTCAGTTCTAGTCGACTTAACCATACTATTAGTCGACTTAGAGTATCTGTTAGTCGACTACCCATTTGACTCCAGTCGACTAACTATTCCCTGAAACCAAACCAAACTCTCTGGATCACAGTATTAGTCGACTACCCCATATTCCTAGTCGACTAACCCCTCTGTTAGTCGACTACTCTTCCAACCTAGTCGACTAATTCTGGCTGTCTGTTCTGATTGATTACTTCCTTGGACATGAACCTTAGCCTATAGACTTATATCATATGTTAGTATTGCTTGACTTGTCTTTTGACAAACACCATCTTCCCTTCTCTCCTTCTCTCTCCTCTTCTCTCTACATGTTTATATCACAGGTTATGGCGCATCCCGAGCTTCCGTGGATTTCGGATATTTCGGTATATTGGTGACTCAGGCGAGTGTTCTCACTCGCTACCCTCTTACTTCTTATTTCATTGATTATGCGCATGTTCTCGCTTTAGCTTTCATGTATTTTATTTCATGTTCTATATCTTTTATTGCTTTATGCTATGCGTGGCCGACCCTTCGTGGTCGTTGGACTTGTTGGACTTTGGGTCCTTACTTTATATTACCACTTGGCATTACTTTAGACCTGTTAGTTACATGCTTCCTTTTAACACATGTATATCACCTGACCATCTAGTGTGTTATCACCTGACCACCTGACCTACTACTATTTGGCTAGACCCTCTGGTTATGACCTGACTTACCCAGACTATTATCAATCTCTTGACATAACCTTGCCACCCGATTATTATCTATCTTTTATCATGTTTGGTTACTTGTTATATATCATCACCCTATCATGCTATCACTTTATACCCAGCATGATGTACTTGACTTGTGATTATCATTCTTACGGGAACTTGACTTATTATCCTGTATCATGATCAGTGACTTGTTTTCCTGCTTTACATGCAGTGACCTGACTATGTTATACTTATGTACTCCTGATTCCTGATCATGTCTATTTCCTGTTTTTCCCGTAAAGTGATAATTAAACTATTGAATCTTAAAATGGACCAACTTGTATTGGGTCGGGGGAAACATGCGGATATCGATATGTGTTCGTGTTTACAGTGGCATTAGGTTGTGCACTATATATCCGGTCTTACCTGTGGTACTCCAGGGGACCGAGGGGAGTGCTTTCTCCCTTTCCTGTTTACTGTCATGACAAGGGCATACATAAGTCCCTCCTGTTTAGCCTTGCGGCAGGTTCCGTCTTCAAGCAACGGAACAATCCTGGGCCGTGGTCCCGGGTATGCACGGGACCCACTGTAAACATAGTTCGTTGATACAACCGCTGTTTCCAATAACAACCTCGACTTGCTTATATATGGATGTATGTGAGTTGGCCGTACACCGAGACACATACCGAGATATATGGGTTAGACGAGTATAATAAAGTGTCATAATAACCGGCTCTTTAAGTTGTAAGTAGAGGTATGTGGAATGGGACGCATACCAAAGCCTGCAACTTAAACGGCTATGAATCTGTGATGTGCCTTACCGTATTTGATTCTTCGGGACTTTATATCGGATTTCCTGTTTTATGAGTATTATGTTATAACTACCTGGTAGCTCGGATTGGTTTTATTCGGATTTCCTGTTTTATGATTATCCTGCCATATCTATTCATACCTGCTCTAACCTATCTGCCTCCTGAGTTTTTCCTACTTGATATCACTTGATATATGCATTATTGTGCTCACCCTGCTTCACCACTTGGTTTTGCTTCTACACTCGCCTGGGGAGTATCATTTGACTCCCCTGGATTCTCACGTCCAGGTCCTGGAGCCCGGAGCGTGTGGATTTCTCCCTTTGCTGATCAGAGTAGCGCAGCGGTAGCGTGGACCTCCAGCCGACCGTCCTGAGCCACATCCTTCCAGGCCCCCCTGTGAGTCTCTCGAGTTTTCCTTTTTAAACTCGTGAGTACCTTTATGCTGTTTTACTCTTGTACATCTGCTTGTATTCCCGCATTTGCGCATATTAGTGATATGATATTCATGTAATGTTAGATCACTACTGGTGATAATTCTGTAATTGTATATATGCGTTGGAATGTATAATGCACCATTTGCTTCCGTACTCTGATTCTTGTCTGTACTGATGCTTAGCGTATATACGGGAAGGTACTTCAGACTCACGTATATACGTTGCAGTGACGTCCCCGTATCCGTGGAATCGGGGCGTTACAGGTTGGTATCAGAGCTTAGGCTCTAACCTCCTCAGTACGTCCAGAAGGCAAATCAATGGTAAAGAGATTTGCAACTGGAATACATGAGTCTTGGTTATACATTCCAACTGCAAGTGCAGAGTTATCTATTTCTTGACTATCTTTCCTTTGATTTCAAATCCCTCCTTGAATATCTTTCCCTTGATTCCTAATCACTCCTATCCTTTCCCTGTTTTGGTTTTATGTTTTGGTTTTATGAAGCCTTATACTATTTTAAGATATGACTAGACTAGAGAGGTAGTGGCTGGTTCAGAATGAAGCTATTATGTGATCTCTTCGACCAACTTGATGAAGCTTGGTATTCTCCAGATCGATCTTGATCTGGCTATCTTTCAGAGGACAGCAGTCGGATTCTTAATTATCGGTCTTCTTTATTATGCTCAGGATTTTCGGGGTTTTCTTTATTTTACAGCCACGACATCATCAGTATTATTCAGCATTATTCTAAAGATTTATTTCACAGCCACGACATCATCAGCCGGAAATGCAGAGTATAATTATTATTCAGTTGACTTGAGAGCCCTACCTATAGTGCTTCATATCTTAATTGGTATAGGTTCCACCTTTGTCCCCTTTGTATTCAATTTACCCCTTAACGAAATTGCGAGGACGCAATTTTTTGTAAGGTGGGTGGATTGTAATACCCCGTTTCCGGAATACGTACTTAGTTGCGTATTCAGATTTTCAGTCGTATTTTTTCGATTTGTTTCCTGTATTTATTCTGTATGATGAATTCCTTATATGATTGTTTTTGTTTTGGATTTGGATTCGTGGACACGGAGTCAGCCCTAGTCTGAACCGAAGGACCCGATCCTAGTATATTACCCGATTTGGCCTTTCCGGTGTTTAGATTTGACCGATTTCAGTTCCAAAGATTATTTTCCAATATTTTGGATTTTATATGATTTTCTGGAATTATCTTGGATTAAAAGGAATTTCTCCAAAACCGGTGTCGGCCAGTACCGCTGACCGATTCCCGGATTTTTATTTTACAAACGGCTTGGAATTTCATGATGGTTCTTTAGACATTATTCCTTAGAATCATATTTTCTACCTACATTCTTTTTCTGAGGATTTTATGAATTTATGAAAATTCCAACGGAGTCGGTAAATTATTGATTCCAGGATTTTTAGTTTTAAAACTATAAAGTATTTCTTCAAACGGATTTTACTATTGGTCTTTATATATTATTATTGATTTTTGGTAATTATTTCGGGTCGTTCCGAGATACTTGAATTTCGGACGATTCCGGTATTTTCCCGAAAGATTTCTGTATCTACTACTGAATCCCGGGAAGCCGCCACTTCCATTGTTTTCATTTTCTATTCCAAGAGAATTTCTTCCCTTTTCCATTTTCTTTCCCATTTCCTATTTTCTTTCCTTCCTTTCCTTTAACTTCCACCACACACTTTTCCTATTTTGCAAAATTCCAATTCCATTTCATTTCCACCTCATTTCCCACTCACCACTTCACCTAACCCCACTCACTCTCTCCCTCTCCCACAGCCGGCCAAGTGGCCAAGGAGAGGACACTCACCTCACCCCCCTTTTTACACAAAACCCCCTCTCATTCCCTTTAATTCCACCCTCTTTGCAAAATCCCAAATCCTATATAAGATTTCCCTTTTCACTTTAAACCTTTTTCCTCCTCATTTCTTCACAAGAGAAGAGAAGCTCCACAATCTCCTTCTCCCTCTAGCAAGAACCCTAGCTCCATGAACCCAATCTCTTCATCTCCACCTCAAGGCTTCAAGGACTTCCTCAAGGGCTTCATCTAGGGCTTCCTCAAGGACCTCAACTTCAACCATCATCCTCATCCTTGGATCAAGTCACAATTGAACCTATCCCAAGTGAGTATTTCACTCACCAAGACTTGTATTAGCCCTAGAATACTTGTATCTACACTTCTTGTACACCTAGGTCACCAAAAACCACGAATTGAACCATCAAACACACTTCCAGAAATTCTGATCTGCTCACTGTTCTACACAGTATTAGTCGACTTACCCATTTTCCTAGTCGACTAGCTCCACTATTAGTCGACTACTATTCTACCCTAGTCGACTAACCATGCTTGAAACCAGAAACCTTAACTCTCGACCCTAGTCGACTTGACTATATTATTAGTCGACTATAGACTATTAGTCGACTACCCATTCTTCCCTAGTCGACTAATTTATCCTGAGGCAGAAACCCAACTTTCTGTATCTCAGTTCTAGTCGACTTAACCATACTATTAGTCGACTTAGAGTATCTGTTAGTCGACTACCCATTTGACTCCAGTCGACTAACTATTCCCTGAAACCAAACCAAACTCTCTGGATCACAGTATTAGTCGACTACCCCATATTCCTAGTCGACTAACCCCTCTGTTAGTCGACTACTCTTCCAACCTAGTCGACTAATTCTGGCTGTCTGTTCTGATTGATTACTTCCTTGGACATGAACCTTAGCCTATAGACTTATATCATATGTTAGTATTGCTTGACTTGTCTTTTGACAAACACCATCTTCCCTTCTCTCCTTCTCTCTCCTCTTCTCTCTACATGTTTATATCACAGGTTATGGCGCATCCCGAGCTTCCGTGGATTTCGGATATTTCGGTATATTGGTGACTCAGGCGAGTGTTCTCACTCGCTACCCTCTTACTTCTTATTTCATTGATTATGCGCATGTTCTCGCTTTAGCTTTCATGTATTTTATTTCATGTTCTATATCTTTTATTGCTTTATGCTATGCGTGGCCGACCCTTCGTGGTCGTTGGACTTGTTGGACTTTGGGTCCTTACTTTTATATTACCACTTGGCATTACTTTAGACCTGTTAGTTACATGCTTCCTTTTAACACATGTATATCACCTGACCATTTAGTGTGTTATCACCTGACCACCTGACCTACTACTATTTGGCTAGACCCTCTGGTTATGACCTGACTTACCCAGACTATTATCAATCTCTTGACATAACCTTGCCACCCGATTATTATCTATCTTTTATCATGTTTGGTTACTTGTTATATATCATCACCCTATCATGCTATCACTTTATACCCAGCATGATGTACTTGACTTGTGATTATCATTCTTACGGGAACTTGACTTATTATCCTGTATCATGATCAGTGACTTGTTTTCCTGCTTTACATGCAGTGACCTGACTATGTTATACTTATGTACTCCTGATTCCTGATCATGTCTATTTCCTGTTTTTCCCGTAAAGTGATAATTAAACTATTGAATCTTAAAATGGACCAACTTGTATTGGGTCGGGGGAAACATGCGGATATCGATATGTGTTCGTGTTTACAGTGGCATTAGGTTGTGCACTATATATCCGGTCTTACCTGTGGTACTCCAGGGGACCGAGGGGAGTGCTTTCTCCCTTTCCTGTTTACTGTCATGACAAGGGCATACATAAGTCCCTCCTGTTTAGCCTTGCGGCAGGTTCCGTCTTCAAGCAACGGAACAATCCTGGGCCGTGGTCCCGGGTATGCACGGGACCCACTGTAAACATAGTTCGTTGATACAACCGCTGTTTCCAATAACAACCTCGACTTGCTTATATATGGATGTATGTGAGTTGGCCGTACACCGAGACACATACCGAGATATATGGGTTAGACGAGTATAATAAAGTGTCATAATAACCGGCTCTTTAAGTTGTAAGTAGAGGTATGTGGAATGGGAGCATACCAAAGCCTGCAACTTAAACGGCTATGAATCTGTGATGTGCCTTATCGTATTTGATTCTTCGGGACTTTATATCGGATTTCCTGTTTTATGAGTATTATGTTATAACTACCTGGTAGCTCGGATTGGTTTTATTCGGATTTCCTGTTTTATGATTATCCTGCCATATCTATTCATACCTGCTCTAACCTATCTGCCTCCTGAGTTTTTCCTACTTGATATCACTTGATATATGCATTATTGTGCTCACCCTGCTTCACCACTTGGTTTTGCTTCTACACTCGCCTGGGGAGTATCATTTGACTCCCCTGGATTCTCACGTCCAGGTCCTGGAGCCCGGAGCGTGTGGATTTCTCCCTTTGCTGATCAGAGTAGCGCAGCGGTAGCGTGGACCTCCAGCCGACCGTCCTGAGCCACATCCTTCCAGGCCCCCCTGTGAGTCTCTCGAGTTTTCCTTTTTAAACTCGTGAGTACCTTTATGCTGTTTTACTCTTGTACATCTGCTT
Organism: Agave tequilana; assembly: GCA_038442645.1. Taxonomy (NCBI): domain Eukaryota; kingdom Viridiplantae; phylum Streptophyta; class Magnoliopsida; order Asparagales; family Asparagaceae; genus Agave; species Agave tequilana. Next base: position 35,600 of record JAVJIF010008230.1, read on the forward strand.
GTATTCCCGCATTTGCGCATATTAGTGATATGATATTCATGTAATGTTAGATCACTACTGGTGATAATTCTGTAATTGTATATATGCGTTGGAATGTATAATGCACCATTTGCTTCCGTACTCTGATTCTTGTCTGTACTGATGCTTAGCGTATATACGGGAAGGTACTTCGGACTCACGTATATACGTTGCAGTGACGTCCCCGTATCCGTGGAATCGGGGCGTTACACATAGTGTGTTAGCAAATTAGTTTTAAATTCCGTATCATTTGCCCTAAATTAACTAGTACACCTATTCACCCTTCCTCTAGGTGCACTTTCATCGAGTGCCATCTCTAAAGCTTTCTCTTTTATGTTCTAGCACTTCTTTTCTAAGTTTTAAGTTCTGAAGCTCTTTAAGAATGAGATCTAGTTTAGCCTCCATAACTAAATGTTCAGGGGGATAGGTTCTATCACTATGAAGGAGCACGGACTATCTACAATGCAAATGCAACACAAGCAATCACACGGATGCAAAGCAATCTCCTAAGTGTCATTAAATACGTACACTATATAATCAAACGAAAAAAAATTCCTAATGACTTTTAAAATGAATATACAAAATGAATCCTAAGAGTGAAAATGCAGACAGGCAGCAATATAGACAATTAAAAACAACAAATATAACTCACAATCACCACAAATACATAAGAGATATGCAATATATCATACTAGTGGGAGTGAGTTTAGAATGTACCCAAAAGCACTTGAAAAAGTATCGATACTGAGTATTGGCTCCAACAATATTGTGTAGAGACAGATTGATTGCTTAAAAGCTGCAAGATCTTCCCAGTGGCATCGAGACTCAGCTACTACACTAATGCTTCAGTCAGAACTCGAACCGGACTCCGAACGGGCCTGAAACAGACTCTGGAATGTTACTGTGCTGTTGCAGGAATAGTGTCGCTCAGAAAAGAGCCGATGAGTCAGCATGACTTGGTTGACATCAGCGGTGGCTCGATGATGTCAGCAGCGGCTTGGGGGCTCGGCTCTGGTTCGGCTCAGTTTGAGCCGATGACGTCAGCTTTGCATCTGCTGACGTCAGCTTCGGCTCGCGGAGGCTCGGGTTTGGCTGCGCGGATCGGATTCAGGTCGGGTCAAACTTGAAGATCTAAACCCGAACTATTCTAATCGGGTTGGGTCGTTCAAGGGTTTGACAACTTAAACCCGACACGAATTGAATTCGGGTTTGAGAATCTTAAACCAACAACCTGACTCAAACTTTTTTCTCTCCCGATTATTGCTAGAGTTTCGGAACCCTAACAGGTGGCGCCGGATTCTGTCGACGATGATAGACAGTGACTAAGAGGACGATGAGCTCCGATTGGTGGTGATCTGATCAGAGCAGACAGTGATGCGATCGTTGGTGAGCGGCGACGATGAAAGGATGGCGACAAGGAATCTGAGATGGCGGCGAGGAATTCAGATCTGGCGGTGAGGAATTGACGATGACGGCGACGCTACGATGATGAAGAAAGAGGTCAGTAAAGGTCTGTTGCGTTCTTGTGGAGATGTCGGAGATGACGACGTTGCTTGAAAGACTTCATGACGGCGACAACAAAGAGGACGAAGTGGCGATGTGGAGTTGGTGTCGTGTCGATGGCGAGCAGAGATGGAGAGGCAGTGTTGTCAATGAGGTAACAACGCAAGAGATGGGGAAGGGGGTTAGGGTTAGAGTGTTTGGTTGGAGAGGAATAGAAGAAGGAGATGGGAAGAACAATATCCAACCTTTTTTTCTTTTCCCTTTTCTTTTCTTTTCTTTTCTTTTTTGATTTCAAACTAGGGTTTCAGATTTTTTTTTAAAATTAAACTTGAAAAAGAAGAGAACGAGGTGAATATGGACCTAGGGTTTGTGGAATTAGTTTTTTTTTGAAATTTTTGTGGAAGGAAAATTTTGTGGAGGAAGAAAAGAAATGAATCAGGATTTTAGTTCTGATATCAAAATGATGTAGAACGGGAAGGTGGAAGAAGAAAAGAGATTTTTTTTTAAAGTTTTTATCATATAAAGATTTACAATAAAGTAACAATTAATTTGCAATGCCCAAAGGTTTTTTCTAGAACAACCAAACTAGTAAAGCAACTGCAAGTCTTGACTTTATATAAGCTCTTACAGAAGACAACTCCCATCATAACTAATATGAGACTTTAAAAAAAATCTAAGCCTAAAATAAAAGGAAGAAAATAGCCAAAACCAAATAAAGAGCCAATTGATTCCCATCACTTTTCCTATCAATCTGGATCAACCGTGATGCAACACTAAGGGGCCGTTTGTTTCGCGTAAAACTCTGTAATTCGTAAATGACTTACAACCCAATTACAGCTACAGCGTTTGTTTGGACCGTAATTCGTAAAAGACTTACACAACCTAATTATCACTCACTTGCAACCCAATTACCACTCACTTACAGCGCAGTTACAGTTAATTTTGTGGTCATACAAATTTGTATTATTTTTTTATGTTAATATTAAATTTTTTAATATTTAACATTTTTAATATTTATTTGCAATATTAAAACTTTTTAAATCACCAATAGTTAATTTTGTGGTCAACTATTTCTCTTACGACTTACACATTATGACAAACAAACATCGTAAAACACAATACACTTTTCCACTTACAATTTTATATTACCAACCAAACACCATAAAGTTTATATGCATGTAACTAATTTACAATTGTAAAAGACTTTACCAATTACGACTTACGAATTACGGTCAATTACGACAACCAAACAGACCCTAAATAGAATAATTTAAATCTGTTTTATAGAACCACCCGTCAGCCAGACATCAACCCGACAGATTCCTAGCAGAGGCCACAACGAACAAGAGGGTTTTTGTCATAAAACTTTGATTGAACGTCCAAATTCCTCTAAGATTAGAATAGAGTTGATACACAGTGATTTGGTACACATGGCTGCTCTTGTCATGTGTACCAAATTCCCCTAGATCAACAATATTTTTGTACACTCGTGGGCCTGATTGTGCTGTACAAAAGTAACAAAATATTTATTCTGTATCCTTATGGTTTTCAAATCACTTCCTCAGATGTTTGCTTTCAGTGCAAGTTCTGTAAATTTATACAGTGAAAGGAGTTAGAGATTGATAGGTATGCTTCAATCTTGTTGATTAGATAATGATTTTTTGTCCAAACAGGTTATCGGTTAGGAGCTACTTCTTTGTATAGGAAAGGAAAACCTAATCTAATCACCAAGAAGATTTGTTTTTTGGTTGGTTAAATTCCTCTGATACTGTTGGTTACACTTTGCATGGAGGAATGAGACGAAATTTGCGCTGTGAGAATTTCAGAATTGTGAGCATACATTGCGGCAGAGCTGTTTATCTTACTATACATGGAGAAATAACCAAACCCCCACTCCGCATGAGTATGAGGAGATTATCAACTAATATCTGCTTTGCTAAATTTCAGGTATTCAAAAGTATAGAGATGGTAGTGAAAACTAGGAAGCTGAAATTTTAGGATTCAGCTGTTCACTGACTAGGAAGCTTCCAGACAGTTCTGTCAGTTGAATACCTGGACAGTGAAAACTTGATTTACATTTATTAATGCCAACAAGGAATCATCTGGTTACAAAATTCACTACCGAATTTATGAAAAACTTCATTGGGAAAAAAAAAAAAAAAAAAAAACTCTTTATCAGAATCTGTTGTCAGCTAGACTTTTCATTGCCTTCTTACCTTGATTTTATAGCGTGGTCAATGAGTCAGAGCACATGCATGAAAATGAACAAGGACAAGCTAGGTCCTGATGAATCTTGATCAGTTCTTCAGCTTATGTAGAAAACGTCTTAGCTCGTAAACCGTTTGTTGAGCATTAACTCATTCAGTGGAAAGATCAAAACGTCAATATTAGAAGTGGAAGTAGTTTTCCCTTTTGATCCATCATAATATACTAGCAGCGGGCCTGGGAGTTATAACTGTTGCTTCTCAAAAGTGTGCCTTCTATTTCTTGAAGGTTAGCAAGCAGCACCAGTTCACGTCGTCATGTCAATTTTGTGTGTGTCTTGCACCGTGTCAGACTAAACATTCATATGCCACACATGAGAAGCTCTCTCCTGCATTAGAAAGAAGGGAGAAGAGGTCTGGCCTTGCCGCATTATATTGATTAAGCTGGGCCCAAGAATTTTGCACTCTTATGGGCTAATAGAATAAAATATCAGTCTTTCTTTCAGTGATCTTGGACAATTGATTTCTCTTTCTATTTGTTTTAAATTTACGCAGTCTCTGCTACAAAAGTATAATATAATCTATTTTAGCTTCAGGGTTCTTCAATATGAAACACAATATATTAATGATTTATTAATTATTTGGCTCTAGGTCTCCATCCGTTAACACAAATAAGACGCACACACAGGAAATGGGATGTGAGGTGACACCTCATGCAACTTGCATGAGGTATGATAGATACTAAATAGCTCATTCTTTTGGGTGATGCAACAGATTATCTTGACCTCAATCCCTTTATATGTAAATGTATAAAACTTAAACACACATTTTAGAGATACCAGCCCCACTCATTAAGTGGTAAAAAAATGGAAGTTTTTTTTATTATTAATGGGATAGATGTCACAACTTGATCAATTGATTAGTGATCTCTAAATTGTGTGATTTTAATTTTAACATAGTTATGTTTTTAGGATGACCTAATACTCGATGATTGAATTGGTTTCCATTGGATATGGCTTGGATGGTCATAGGTTTTGGTCTAAAGTTGGAAGATGAATGTGTTTTCTCCATGCTGAATTCTGCTCCCCTGTCGCTTAGGACTGATATGAATATATTGGAAATACAGACAATTTGACTGTGTTTTCTGTTTTGAGTTTCGTTTAATAGAGACGAACACAATTCATTATCAGCAAATTTGTCATCTTTGCCAGTTTTCTACTTATCTTAAAATGACAGGATTTTGGAGGACTTTGAATGTTGAGTGCAATTTTGTCCTTTGCCAGTTTTCTACTTCTCTTAAAAGAACAGGATTTTTGAAGACCGTGTGTTGAATGTTGAGCAGTTATGACAATTGAGTTCCAATATCTAGCACGCTATCTCATTTTAGCACACAAGATGATACTCTGTGCTGCAAAACTATCGTTTTTCGTATACCAGCTAATTTTCAGGATATAAATTTTCAATGAATGCAGCAGCGACTGGAAATTGATGCATTGATAAAACTACAAGTATATCAGTTTCCTGCCATTATGATTATATGAATTCTGTGAGTCTTTAGCATTGTTTATTCTCCATCAATGAAATATTAGTCCACTTCTCTACCTCTTTTCTCCACCAAAAAAAAAAAGAAGAAGAAGAAGAATTCTAATTTTTTTGTTTGTGTTTTAAAAATCTGAAGGATGTATCTAACTTCAAATATACTCTTCGGGAGACTGCGGAAGATGAAGCCTGTAGTTTCTTTTGGTTTTGATAAAGACCTGACGATTCGGAGGTTCAACCTAGAGATATACTGTAGCTGAACTCTTCAAAGAAGAGATATATCGTCTTATTTACGCTACATCTTCCAGGCAAAATTTTCTTCTGGAAAGTCTCCTAATTATTTTGTAAGTCAGTAGCAAGAATTAGCACCTTAAATTTCTAATGTGGAAAAAAAAAGATTTTGATAACATGTGACAGTTGTCTAATTTGGCTTATAGTTCACTAATTCCAACTCATGCCCATGAAGGTGGGCTCTACATATTGGAACTTTCTTGCAGGCTGCTCTCTAATATTCATGAAATTGATAATGAGATGTATTTATCTATCTGATTCTCTGAAGGAGATTTATTGCGTCACGGTGTAGCTATTATGTCTTGTTTTACTTGTAATTCAGGATATTTGCTGATTGTTTGCTCTTTTCCTTTTTGATTATTATACAAACATATTATGTTAGCGGTTTGTCTTCAACTGGCGATCTATCTTCAATCTCATTTCATTTAAGGATTATTTCTTGGAATAGTGCTATCCATCATCTCTGTCTCTTCCCCTGATCTTCGTATTTTGGATAGTGTTTGTGTAGCCCGTATATATGTATGGTGTGCTGGAAATATAACCGTGAAAGTGAAAAAAGTCCTGGCGGACGACATCAAGTAAGTGATGAAGCCCATGCATCTTTTTTTTTCTTACAGAAGAAGAGGAAGATCTTCTTTTAGGAATAATCAATGTTTTTATTGTCAAAAATATGGCCACACAATTAAAATTTGCAAGAAGAAAATTGAAGACGAGAAGACGAAAGAATTAAGCTTCATGCATGAGGGAGAAAAGAAGAGTGAGGTTGATACTCTCTTTCTCGCATGTAGTGTTGAAGAAATTGCACACGATGAAGTGTGGTACATTAACAGTGGATGTAGCAATCATATGACCAGAAACGAGAAGGTATTCGTGGACCTTGATGAATCTTTTATAAGCGAAGTCCGAATCAGTGATGACAAGATACTTTCCGTGAAAAGAAAGAGTGATATTCTTGTGCAAACAAAGAAATGAGCAAAACACATTTCTAGTGTTTTCTATATTCCCGACTCAAACATAATCTTCTCAGTGTCGGCCAGCTTCTACTTCGAGGATTTCATGTTCATTTTAATGAAGATATGTGCGAGATCAAGGACAAGCACGATCTCCGTATTACAAAGGTGAAAATGACAGAAAGTAAGATGTTTCTTTTGAATCTTAATTCTCAAATTGATTCATACACGCATACTACTATCCAAGACAAATCATGGCTATGACACTTTCATTTTGGGCATTTGAGTTTCAAGATCCTCTCTCATATGTGTAGCAAGAATATTGTTGAAGACATGCCACCTATTGAACTTCAAGAGAAAGTATGCGAAGGATACACACTTGGCAAGCATCATAGAAATTCTTTCCTGGTTGGAAGATCGTGGAGAGTATCACATCCTATAGGAGCTTGTACATTCGGATCTTTGTGGTCCAATGTACATTATTTCGATTGGAGGTAATCAGTATTTTCTCACATTTATTGATGATTATAGTAGGAAGACATGAGTTTCTTTATTAAAGAAAAATCAAAAGTTTATAAATATTTTAAAAGCTTCAAGGCTTTGGTTGAAAGGGAAAGTGGCTTCCCGTTGAAGACTCTGCGTACCGATCGTGGAGGTGAATATGTTGATTGTGAATTTGAAGGTTTCTTGAAGGAAAATGGTATTCGGCATCAACTCACTGCTCGATATACTTCTCAACAAAATGACATTGCTGAGAGGAAAAAACGAACAATTATGAAATTGGCTCGAAGCATGTTGAAGGGAAAAGGTGTTCCAAATGATTATTGGGCAAATTCCGTGCATGTGCTATCTATCTTTTGAACCAAACATCATCAAAATTGCAAGATCAAACTCCTCAAGAAGTTTGGAGTGGACATAAACCAAACGTGATACATTTGAGAGTTTTTGGCAGCATTACTTACTCCCATATTCTAGATGAGAGAAGGAAAAAGTTAGATGACAAATCTGAAAAGTGCATCATCGTGGGATACAGTGAACGCTCCAAGGCATACAAATTATATAATTACATCACAAAGAAGCTTGTTATTAGCAGATATGTAAAGTTTAATAAAGAAAATGCTTAAAATTGGAGTATAAATGTTTCAAAAGGCAAATCTATTTGCGTGGACATGAAAGAAGAAAAACAAATTTAGCATGATGATGAAGAGGTATATACTCTACCTTATTCTCCTCATTCTTCTCTATCTTTGTCTTCACCACCCTCGTCTTCGCCATCTCCATCTTCACCGAAAAATTCAAGTACTCCTCCTCGAAAAATAAAGAGCATAAGAGAGATTTATGAAGATTCAAGGAAAAAATCTGAATGAAGATTTAGTGAACTTTACTAAATTTGTCGATGTGAATCCGATTTTTTTTTGAAGATGCTTAAAAAGAAGAGAAGTAGAAGAATGCTATGGATCAAGAAATTGATGCCATCAAAAGAAATAAAACATGGGAGCTTGTTGAGTTTCCAAGAGGAAAAAGACTATTGATGTGAAGTGGGTCTACAAGACCAAGCTGAATTCAAAAGGTGAAGTGAACAAATACAAGGCTCGTTTGGTGGTGAAAAGTTACAAACAAAATTTAGTATTGATTTTCAAGAAGTATTTGCCCTGGTTGCTCGTCTTGAAATCATAAGAATTATGCTAGCTTTATCGGCACAAAGAGGATGAAAAATTTATCAATTAGATGTCAAATCAGCATTCTTGAATGATTTTTTAGAAGAAGAGGTTTATGTGAACCAGACACCTAGTTATGTGAAGAAAGATGTAAAAAACAAGATGTGTCATTTGAGAAAAAGCATTATACGGACTCAAGCAAGTACCGAGAGCATAGTATAGTCGCATCGATGGATACTTTATGAAGAATGATTTTAAAAAGTGTCCTTTTGAATATACTCTCTACATCAAAGAAGGTGATCAAGGTAAATTCTTGATGGTTTTCTTATATGCTGTTGATCTTATTTTTACCGGTAATCCTACAAGCATGTGTGATGAATTCAAGAGGACTTTGATGTGTGAATTCAAGATGACCGATATGAGTCTACTTCATTTCTTTCTTGAATTGAAGTCATGCAGCAAGAAAATAGTATATTCATTTCACAAAAGAAGTATGCAAATGATATTTTTAAAAGGTTGGTTTGAAGCTTAGCAAATCTGAAAAAGAAGAAAGTGTTGATGAAATTCTCTATTGAAGTCTTGTTGGTAGTCTTATGCACTTGATTGCAACAAGACCAGATCTTATGTTCGCTGTAAGCATGCTTACTCGATTCATGGAATCACCAAAGAAAAGCTATTGGGAAGCAAGAAAAAGAGTTTTAAGGCATCTTTATGGAACCATCAACGAAGGCACGCATTATAAAAGAGTGGAAGATTCAAGTTTGATTGGCTATTATGATAGTGATTGGGGCGGAAGTGTTGAGGATTGCAGAAGCATTTCCGGCTATTCTTTCCATATTGGGTCGGGTGCAATCTCATGTGCATCCAAGAAACCAAGTGTTGTTGCGCCTTTTACAGCGGAAGTAGAGTATATTTCATTGGTATTAGCTTTATGTCAAGCACTCTGGATCAGGTGGACCTTAAGTGAACTCAAGCATGAACAAGTTGAATGAATTACATTGTTTTGTGATAATTGTTCAGCTATTTCTCTTATAAAGAATCATGTTTTTCATGAGAAAATTAAGCACATAAGGATCAAGTATCATTTTATTCATGACTTAGTAAAAGATGGTGAGATCAATGTCATACATTGCAAACACAAGAACAAATTGCTGACAGCTTCACAAAAGCTTTGAAGTATGATGCTTTCAAGAAAATGAAGATAAAACTTGGCATAGTGGTAATCTAACTTAAGGGAGGCTTCTGAAAATATAAGATAGACTCCTTTGTATTTTGTTTGTCTCCTCGGCTTCTCAAGTCACATTGTATTTAACTATAAACTTTTCGTGTTCCGTATGCATTAGAGAATACTCTTCATGCAATGAACAAACACTTCGTATTTTGTGATGTAGCCAAGGGGATGAACCTAATCTATTTATGATGCATGAATGTATTTAATTTTGTTGATTTTCATGTTTATCTTTAGGCTATATATAAAAGCCATGTAACCAGTTGTTTTCATCAAGTTGAATCAATAGAAACTCTTCTCTCTTCCTAGTATATCTTTATAGCCTCAATTGCATAATATTTGGTATCAAGCGTACACACCCCTCTTGTGTTTTGATTATTTGCACTCCCGTTTTCTTATCATGGCGTGCGAGTATGAGAACCATTTGTTTATTTCTCAACGATATAATGTTGCTAGTGCGTTAGGAAAAGGGATGAGAATAGATTGTTGGGAGTTTCAGATTCAAGTCTCGACAATACGGCCTATATGTAAAAAAAAAAAATGTTAGTTTATATGTATGCCGTGCAAGTATGATAAGCATCTTTCTATTTCTCAACAATATACTATCGATATATGTCTAATAATCAGTTTCCTATTTCTTGACAATGTAACGTGTTCTGGATCTGCAGGCTAGGGAGACACGATGACGGGCCTAGGGCAGCCGACGTTGGTGCAAACAACCTGCGACTGCGTCCTCGACAATTTGGAAGTGTCATGTCTCGGGGTCCGCGCAAACCCCGAGACAGCTCAGTAGGTGAGAGTAGTCGGAACACATTAGGAGTAATCTTCTCGTCGGAGCAATATACAAACTAAACGTTGCCGACGAATAATTTGGGCTTGGACTGTCATTGCCACAGACAACTTGTTCTCCTTCACAGTTCACACCTCGTGCATTATTCACACAGTCAGCTCGACACATCAGCTCTATGATGTGTGAATGATCCACTGCCACGTCAGTATCTTGCGAGAGACGGCGCCGCTGTTGCGTATTCCGTTACGTTACGCAGACAGTAATGTGTACACGGCATCGTATAGTGAAGAAGAAAGGTTTGGAATGTATCTGTAGGAAACGTAGAATCAGTCTCTGTTTTGATAGGAAAAGCTTTCCGGCATGAGGAACGTACAGATATTGCATGTCAGTATGAGCTGGTTCCGAGACGTTTTTTTCTCTCCTTCTTGTTTTTTCTAGAGCAAAGGTGGTAGCTTGATCTTTCAAATCCTTGCACCATAAGCCAAATCTCACTTCTTTACCGAGCTACAATCACAATTAGAATGTCAAAGGGCAACCCATTCCAAGCTACGGAGAATTTTATCTGGGGAAAGTTGCAAGAAATTCTATTCATTTATATTTCAATTTTGAATTATTCCTTTGAACTAAAAATTCAATGAGTGTGACCCCTGAACTATTTAGAACTCATTAATTAGTTCATATCGATAATATTGTTAAGAAAAATATATATATATTTTTTAAAAAGATGTTATAGCTATATAGAAAGAATAAATGTGGAATATAAAAAAATTGATATCACATGCCCATCAAAAGACCACTATGATTGTTAAAGATTTAAAAAAAAAATACTTGACGGTAATAATCCAAGGTCACGTTCTTGATGAGAAAATTAATTTAAAAGCAGAATCTAGATGAAAGAGGTTTTTGTAATTTACCCTTCCATATATTTGTATGTTACTTGGTGTAAGTTGTGATAAAATTAGCAATTGCCAGTCAAGTCGAGTGAATAGATTGGGAATTAGTTCCTTTTGTCCAATATTCACGAATTTTCCCCACAATTTGTAAATTCTATCACTATGAATGTATGATCCCAAGAAGTAGAGGGAGATATCGTATTAATTCCACACGTTAACTATCAATATTTTTTTTAATTCTTTTTAAGATAGTATAAACTCTGTCAAATAAATTTTCGTCACAGGGGTTAAAACTAAGTAGGAGATAACACAGGGGTTTGGAAATAAATTACTACAGTTGACATGTATTGATTACAGCATAATGCAAGGAGTTAAACGGAAACATTACTTTTTAATATTTTTTTTTTTTCATATTCTTATTTTTTGTCTCCTTGGACCTGTTTTGATCATTTCGTTTTTTCAAATTTTTTTAGAGCACTGAAATTTTGGGCCAATTTTGGTTTTGATCCTTGTCACCAAGCTTGACATCTTAGATGCCCTTTAACTACTATTAGGCAAATCCAAACCACTAACACATGACTATATCTTTTTTTTTGGGCCCCCTCTCATTAATCATCATCATTACCCCTTAACAAAAACTTTAACCCCTCTGAATTTATCCACGTACCCTCTTAATTGTACGACCCTGACATTTACAGAACATCTCGTCACTCTCAAAATAAAAAGTTTGAATTCATATAAAAGTATTCAACAAGTATTAGATACGTATTGGATATGAAAATAATAGCTCTGATTTAAAAGATTCACAACTAACGCACTATTGCTATGGACTATGTCCAATTTCAGTTGCGTATATATCATGTGAACATAAAGAAAAGAAAAAAGAAGTCTTAAGAGGCTCCGCGGACATGCATGCTAAAAATAAATAGTAGGACATTATACTAGAGTTTGAAAATAAATAATTATAGTTGACATGAATTAATTATGGCACGGAACAAGGAGATTAAGTGGAAATATTACTTTTATTATGGTTACTAATTATTTACCCTCTTTTTCATATTTATCAAAAATTTTATTTGGTCCTTTTAGATCCCTGGAATTTTAGCTAATTTTGGTTTTGGTCCTTGCCACCAAGCTTGACTTTTCACAGACCCAAGGTCTTACCCCTTTTGGCCCTTAACAATAACTTTAATTGCCTTAATTATCATACTCCCTGATCCTACCAACATGACCGTAATACAACACCATCACCGGAATGGATATTTCCACCTCAAAAAATGATGAAAGCATACCTCAAAATATTACAAGTTTGTCATTAATTTTTTTGACAATCTCACTTATCATGAAAACTGTTGTGCCGGTGACAACAACCAACTGAGGATCTCACAAATCTCCAAGCACAGAGAATAAACCCAAACAGCACAAAACAACCACCAGAAGAAAGCACAAAACGCAAACAACAACTTTAACGTGGTTCGGCCTGAATGCCTACGTCCTCGGGGCAATCCAATGGAAAGATTAATTACCAGGAAGATGATTACAATTACTAACAGCCTCTTTGAATGCAAGAGAGCTCTAGCAAAATCCCTTTTTAGCAGGTACAAACCCTAGAATTAAACAACAGCCTTAAATACACAGATTTACGAAACAGCAGATTTTCACTCGAACCTGACTGTCGGTCGACCGGGCGGTCGACCGGCCTCTTCCACCAGTCGACCGGTCGGTCGACTGGGTGCCCAACAGAGAGTTGGGCACTTACAGTCAGGTTCTACCGGTCGACCGGGCGGCCGACCGGGTGCCCAACAGAGAGTTGGGCACTTACAGTCAGGGACTGCGGTCAACCGACCGGTCGACCGCCTTCTGATCCGGTGCACGCTGTGCATGTCGGTCGACCGGGCCGGTCGACCGACCAGCCTGTTTTCTGCTGCTGCTGCTATTTCCTGCTGCTGTTCTCTTTCGCCTTCATCGTCGACTTCCTTGGCGATCATCTCGACGACCCTTGGCAATCTATTGTCAAATTCCTCTGCAATAATCTCTCTTTCCAACAATTCTCCACCTCGGTGAAGATTCTCCAAATCTGAGCCGAATACCGACTCGAGAGCAGCTGCACCATTGTGGTTGCCTACGTACCCCTGCCCAAGGGATCAAGCCGTCCGTAGTTTACCTGAATGAGCTTCAGCAAGCTCAAACCACCTGAAGGATATGGAGCAAAGCTTTATAATGTACAAACTTCACTCCCGACACCATCTTCGTAAGCATGTCGGCCGGATTATCCGAAGTGTGAATCTTCAACAAGTCGATGTCACCTTCCTCCAGAATCTTCCGAACGAAATGGTACCTGACGTCAATATGCTTCGTCCTTGCATGATAGACCTGGTTCCTCGCCAAGTAGATGGCGCTCATGCTGTCACAGTTAATCTTCAGCAGATCCTGTTCCACGCCCAAGTCATCAAGCAACCCCTGAAGCCAGATTGCCTCCTTAATGGCCTCTGTCATAGCCATGTACTCAGCCTCTGTGGTCGACAATGCGACGGTAGACTGCAGTGTAGAGCGCCAACTCACCGGTGCCTGTGAGAATGTGAAGACATATCCCGTCGTCGATCGGCGCTTGTCAAGGTCCCTTGCATAGTCGGAATCATATACCCTATGCATTCCTGCTTTCTAGTGTTGTCCTTCTCAAACACTAGGCCTACATCAATGGTTCCCTTGATGTATCTCAAAATCCATTTCACAGCTTCCCAATGACCCTGTCTCGGATCATGCATATATCGACTCACCATGGAGACGGCCTGTGATAGATCTGGCCTCGTACACACTATAGCATACATCAAGCTACCCACCGCACTAGCATATGGAACGTGAGACATATACTCATGCTCTTGAACACTCCTTGGAGACATCTTTGTAGACAATTTAAAGTGAGGCGCCATAGGTGTACTAACAGACTTGGTATCCTTGCTGATATTAAACCTCTGCAGTACCTTCTCCAAATAGCCCTTCTGAGTCAAACTTACCCTGCCAGCTCTCCTGTCTCTAGTGATCTCCATGCCCAATACTTTTCTAGCTTCTCCCAGGTCTTTCATCTCAAACTCTGACGATAGATCCTTCTTTAGAGCATCAATAGAAGATCTCGACCTCGAAGCAATCAACATATCATCTACATAAAGAAGTAAATAGATATATTCACCTGATGGTAGCCTGTTGTAGTACACACATGGATCATAATGGCTACGTGTGTACTTCTTCTTCCTGATGAAGCTATCAAATCGCTTGTACCACTGTCTAGGAGACTGCTTCAATCCGTACAGCGACTTCTTTAGCTTGCATACTAACTCTTCCTTCCCTGTAGTCTTATAACCTGTGAGCTGTGTCATATAGATCTCCTCCTCAAGATCGTCGTGGAGAAAGGCGGTCTTCACATCAAGTTGGTCAAGGTCCAACTCATTCTGCGCAACCAAGGCCAATAGAATATGAATTGACGAGTGTTTAACTACAGGGGAGAATACCTCGTTATAGTCAATTCCTTCCCTCTGAGCGTAGCCTTTAGCCACCAACCTTGCTTGTAGCGCACTGCATCTTCTTGAAGAGATCCTTACTTCTTAACATATACCCACTTACACCCTATGGCCTTCTTCCCCTTGGGCAACTTGGTAAGTTCCCATGTATCGTTCTTGTAGAGAGATTGCATCTCTTCCTTCATGGCCGCTTTCCACATCCTTACTTCCGAACTGATCTCAGCTTCTCTGAAGGTAGATAGAATAGCCTCCTCGACAACTGGAAGTGCATATGCGACGACCATATCAGTGGTGAGCCAACCTGGTCTCCTAGTGTTCCTTCGTGGTCTTTCAACTGTAGTAGGATCTGGAATAGTACCCATAACCTGCTCTTGACCCTCTTCAACATCTTCAGCATCTTCTTTAACTGCTCGATCACTTCCCTGTGTCACCTCAGGAATAATCCGAACTGATACTGAATCCTCTAGAGATGGTGGATCTGCATCAATCTCCACCTGCTGTAATAGCTCCTTGGTCATGCTAGTCTCCACCTGCTGAGAGACCGTAGGCTTCATCAAAGAAGCCTCATCGAACGTGACATCCCTGCTGAGTAAGAACTTGTTGTCAGTTTGGTCCTAAATCTTGAACCCCTTGGTTCCTCGCTTGAAGCCAACGAACACCCCTTTCTTTGCCCTTGGGTCTAACTTGTCTTTGAAGGTTCACCTAGAGGGGGGGTGAATGGGTGATGGCTAATCTAATGGTCACTTAATGTCAAATAATGCGGAAGCTAAAACAATTATGACCTAATTAAATCTTTTACACTAAATGTAACAACCAAAATTTTATTTTACCTATTTTCTCCTCATCTTAATTATTAAGGATTTTTTTTTTAAAGGCATTATCCAAAGTAATTACCCTCCATATTTCTATAGCAACAATTTTACATTTAATTAGTTGACACACTTCCCTTTCAAAAGCTTTTACTAACTATTAGTTGTGATGACTATGAAAATAAGACATGAAGGCTTATGTACACATGTTATGGAGCCAACTAGTGACTTAACAAGGGTGAGATAGGGCTTAAACCTCAATCTAACCTTTCATTTCCCCCTTAATCCAACCTAGCTTACCCTAAGTATGTTATTAGTGGTAGGTGAGCATGCAAGGGGGGAGATTAAAGGCTAAGATCTCATTGAGATTTGGGAGTCCAAGTGGCTTCATGAGGGGGGCCTTGGCCAAGTGGCAACATGAGAATAACTCCCCCACCTAGTAACTTGCACTCCAATTGTTGACTACCAAGAGTGCCCTCTTCTTCATCCTCCCCCAAAAAGAAATCTGCAACTTCTCCTCTCCCAAGTGAAGAAACTTGAAACCCTAACCACCACTTCATCTCCTCTCTAAAAAAAAAAAATCTGAAGAAAGAGATTAGGACACCCTCTTTAGCCTCAAATCCCAGCTTCTCTCAACTCTGGATCAAAAGTACACGAGAGGGGAGGTAGAGACACGCGCGCGCAGCAAGCAGAGCCGCAGCAGCACGCGAGGTGCTGCCAGTTTGCCGCAATTTGGCGGCAAAGAAGAGGAATCTGCGGCAAAACAGTGAAGGGTAGGCCAGATCTTGGAGGGGGAGATTCTTGGTGAGCTGGGGGAAAGATTTAGCACTGCCAAGCAGAGATTCTTGAAGCCCAACTCACTGTTTTCGGAGCTAAAGATCATTGTGAGTAAACCTAAACTTTTAAGGTTATATCTTCTAGCAAGATTAGAAAAATTGAAACTTTGATCGTGTGTAGGTGACCCACAAGGGTAGTATTTACTGTTTTTGTGACATCCTTACACTAGATGGAAATTAATGGGTATTATCTAGTTATTGTGCCTCCATATCATGTTGTGATGAGATGAATGTGTGTTATACATGTTTTAGCTCACTAATTAAACTTAAATGAGGTGACTTAGCACATTTAATTCGCTGTTTTGATGATTATCCTTGGGTTAAAGGAGATCTAATGAGTATTGCATAGTAGTTGTGTCTCTATTTTATATGGATGTGAAATGTATGTGTAGAGGACATGTTCTAGCATACTAATTACGCCTAAACGAACCAATTTAGTACCTTAATTCGTTGTTTTTCTTGGCCAACATCATGATAGTCAATTTAATATGTGTATAGCATAATCTTTGCTCTTCATAAATAGAAATAGTATGATGCATTATATGAAGTCTAAGATTTGTACTAATAGCACTCCATAAAAGCCGATCAATTAACTTGAATCATGTTTCATGTTCACTAAAGTGCACGGGGAATACCCCTCCTTACAACATAGCATCGTGTTAAGTATTAGCAAGTTTATGGGGACAATGTATATATATTCATGCGGGTTGAATGTGGCGTGATTATGATGTTACCATGATATTGGGTAAACCCCAAGCACATGTCTTCTTTCTTATTGTTGCACATCATTTCAGCATAACGTGTAAGTAGTTGTATATGGTTTGTTATGAATGGTATAATTTAAACTTGTGTGATGCATGTATATAAAAAGGAGGAAGGGGCCGGGCGGGGGCCGGTAGGAGGGGGGAAGACGGGGATTTGACATATACATATATATATAAAAGGAGGAAGGGGCCGAGCGGGAGCCGGTAGGAGGGGGGAAGACGGGGAAACTTATATGTTTTATATGAATTATATAAAAGGAGGAAGGGGCCGAGCGGGAGCCGGTAGGAGGTAGAAGACGGGGGAATTACATTTGATTGAACGGCATATAAAGTGAACTGTCAAGTTCATTCTATATTGATAATGCTTGTGTTAAACGAGAATGTCACTTTATGTATATAACGAGCCGAGTTGATGTGAGAGGTCTAATCCACGAAAGTTATACACATACTCATACAATTATCTCATTTGTGTCATGATATAGCGAAATGCAACTTTGATAGTGGAGTCATGTAGACTACATATGTATGGAGCCTAGAACAAGTAAGTAGCTTGAACAAGTTTGTTGTTTATGGGACTCATTTTAAATTACCTCTTCTAAACTGTTTATCTTATGAAATTATTATACCAACACCCTATGGCATGGTTTACTCATTGAGCTGTCGAGCTCATTTTATTTTCTTTCTATCTTTTCAGCTTTGGATAAGGGTAAAAGGCCACTCTAACTGCAAGAGTTAAGTTATGGATTGTGTGACATGTTGTGGTACCATTTTGTTTAGCCTGGTTATATTAAATGTGTATGTATGAACTTTACCCAAGTCCTTTGTCTCTATGGAACATGTTGGGATGTAATTGATGTATATTTGTCTTTAAGGTATTTGAAACTAGGAACTTTCTTGTGATGTAATGTTTTGGATTGTGAACTCCTTGGTTATGTTATGTTCTTGGACTTCGAAAGATGGTTATGTGTGGGAATATGATTGTTGGAAAAGTTAACCTTGGTGATGTTGTGATGAAAAGATATATGCTTGTGATGGAGGATGCAAGTTATGACATTATGTATATAGTTAGGTTTTGATGAGTTGTGCCATGATAAGTAGGCCGTGTGGGCCGAAATCTTTGATGGAATTAAGTAGGCCTTTGAGCCGAAATTGTGGGTTTTAAGTGGAATAAATGAAAAATTCAGGATGATGCTGCCAAAATTTTTATAATATAAAAGGAGATAATTTGTGTTTTAGGCCTAATCTTGTTTATTAGAGCCGGGACCGTTACAGTTGGTATCAGAGCCAGGTTTAGGCAAGGTTAGCCTAGATAGGTGTAGTATGTGGGACTGATTATGAAATCGTGTGAAAATTATATGTGTGCTAAGTTAAGTTAGAGATGGGTATTAGGATGTAGTAGAGTCTTAGGGTATTTGACCCTGAAATGTAGGATATTTAATTGTTCTCTACATTTGAATGTGGGTACCCGCATACCTTAATTCAAATGGATCTTGCAAGGGGTGCGGGCCCTTCTGTAAGAAATTCCAGTGTTATGGGACACCAGAAAGGGAGAGCAATCAAAATATCACATTAGTTAGGGTAAAACCTATTAGGAGGACAGTTGTGCATAGGAAAAATTTATGAAAGATCGGTATGGTTAAATGAGTGGTGATTTTCTATCATGTCTTGTTATATATTCCTGCGAATCATTAATTTGGGGAGAATTGGAAGATACTTCGTCTAATATAAATGTCTTACTTCTACAGATGGGAGATTCTGAGTTGACTGGATCATCATCTGACGGTCCGGAGTCGGAAAGTTTAAGTTGGATTGCGGACCAAATGGACTGGGATTTTGAATCTGATGAGACCGATCCAGATGTCATTCTGAAAGGTCCCCCAGACAGTTCAGATGCAGGGATTCGCTTGGGGCAAAATGAGAAAGATAACATTAGTGAGGCAGAAAGTGTTGGCCCAAAGGCCATTATCCCGGTTATTTTGATGATAGCAAAACGTATTTAGTTATGTATTTAATAATCTTGATTTTAAAGTATTTCAGGTTCAAAGAAACAGATTTTGACGACTCCTCTAAAAGACTCACAAATTTGGAGTTCGCCCAACATTTGCATTCCCAAGCTAAAGCACATAGGAAGCTTCGGAATTTGCGTTGAAGAAAAGTTCAAGAAGAAGATCAAGACTTGCTAAAGAATCCAAGATGTGTACTTTGTTATTTTCATTTTAGAATATTTTGTCAAAACTAAATAGTAGAAGTAGAGATATGGGATATCACACACACACACACATTTTCTAGAGTGATTTTGGCTTCAAAATACTTTCTATTTCTATTTCCAAACTCAGTTTTAGTTGAACATATCTATTTTGGAAATACGATTTTAGAGAGACTAGTTTTTGGGAAAAACATTTCATTGAAAATCAAGTTTTTATCAAAAGAATTTTTACCAAGTATTTTACCTTGATAGTAGTATGACACATGCTCATACTCTATGATTTTTCAAGACCAAAACATTTTATCCAAGACCCAAAACCAAAATCCAAAATTGTCCAGGTCTGTGAATTCTGATTTTTCAGAAATTCACAGTGACCGGTCGACCGGCAGTCGACCGGCACTCGACCGACATGCACAAATGTGCATGTGCGTATCAGTCGACCGGAGGTCGACCGATACTCGACCGGCCCCAACCTGCTGCTCTCTGGAAATTGCCAGTCGACCGACCCGGTCGACCGGTGAGCCCCAACGGTCGGATTTTTGACCGTTGGCGGTCGACCGACCCGGTCGACCGGTAGTCTGTCAAAAATTCTGACAGACTCAACAGCTATTTTTCTGACTTTTTGACTTTTGGGATTTGTCTCCAACGAATCTCTTGAGCAGTTTTTGACCCCTATAAATAGGTGGTCACTTCATATGATATGACTAATGATTTTAGAGCTATCAAGTGCTATTTTACAAAAGTTTCAAAGATTTCCAAAGTTTTCAAAAGAAAAGATTTTTCTCTCCAAAGCCTAAATTTCCATCACCTTTCTTGGAGCCTATTCCTCTACTTCTCTCTAGCTTTGCACTACACAATCCCATACTCTAACTCTCCTATTTGGTTCTAGGATTGTGCTTAGTGAGCTCTTTTGTAAAGTGGTCAAGTGTGATCACTTCCATTGTAATTGAGTGAAGTTGTAGAGGCATCGGCCTCAAGGCGAGCTAGTGTGCTCAAGGTGGTGAAGTGTCATCACGGGAGACGGACAAGTGTTGTCCTTGTATTGTTGATCCGGTGGGATCCTCAATAGTGGAAATCCTTCAAGTGTGAAGGCGGGGACGTAGAGCGTGGCTCGAACCTCGGAAACATATCGGCGTGTTTGCGTTTGCTCAAATTCTTCTAACTCTATCTCTTTAATTACTTGCACCTTTACCTTGTTTAATTCTTGCAAGTATTTGTATTGTGATAATTGTTAGAGTTAATTTTTAAATTCCGCATAATTGCCATTATCATATAGCCATCACCTATTCACCCCCCCTCTAGGTGATTTCAATTGGTATCAGAGCCTAACCCTACAACTTAGGTCTAACAACCTTAGGGAGATCCATATATTTGGCTATATATTTGCTTGTTGTTGATTGTTGCATTTTACTTGCTTGTGCATTCATGGCATCCATGGACTTTTCTAGCATTAAATCCCCTCCCAAATTTGATGGCTTGAACTTTCCTATTTGGAAAGTCAAGATGAACTTGTTTTTGAAATCCTTAGGTGTTAGGGTAGCTAGGGCCATTACCAAAGACTTCATTGAACCAACTAGTGATGAGAGCACATGGTCCGAGGATACTTCCAAAGACTATGAAGCAAATGCTAGGGCACAATATGCATTAACACAAGCACTTAATGAAGATGACCTTGCACGCATCATTAATTGTAAATCGGCATATGAAGTTTGGAACATGCTTATTGTGACTCATGAGGGAACGTCACAAGTCAAGAGAGCAAAAGTTGACTTGTTACGTTCTCAATATGAGAATTTTTACATGATTGATAATGAGAGCATTGATGACATGCTCACTCGCTTTACAAAAATAACTAATGCTCTTTCTTCCTTAGGCGACAAGATTGACAACGATCAAAAGATAAGGAAGGTGATTAGAGCTCTTCCCAAAGCTTGGGAAGTCAAGGCGACAACCCTCAAGGAGCTAAATGACAAGGAGGAGATGGACTTCTCCGGCTTCATCGGCAATCTCAAAACACATGAGATGGAGATGAAGGTACGAGAAGAAAGGGAGGCACCCAAGAAGAAATCAATAGCCTTCAAAGCCGCTCCAACAATTCAAGACGAGGATGATTCATCGGACGAGTGCGATGAAGACTTCGCCATGCTCATCCGTAAGGTGGGCAAGATGTTTTACAAAAAGGGAAGACAAAGCAATTTCCGGCGAGGGAAACCTCAAGGGAGATTTGAAAGAAAAAGAGAGGAGCCCGGTCCTTGCTTCCATTGCAAGAAGATCGGTCACCTCATTGCCGATTGCCCCGCTCTACAAGCGACCACATCCAAGAACGGGCAAAGAAAGAAGAAAGCAATGGTGGCTACTTGGGATGACACGGAGTCGGAATCCGAAGAGGAAGTCGACGCCGCGCACATGTGTTTCATGGCACATGGGGAGGATGCACCAAAGGTAACTCTAGAAAACTCTTTAGATGAGGATGAGTTAACTATGGATGAACTTGCACAATTTTTTGAAGAATTGCAAAATAGGTATGAGATTTCCCAATCTCAAAATAAGAAATTAAAAAGAGAAAATGAAGCTTTAAAATATAAAGTTGAAATAGTTGTTAAAGAAAAGGATGTTTTATCTAGTGCATTTGAAAAATTGAAAAATGATTTTAATAAGCATAAACTTGCAAATAAGGGTAAAACCCCCATAGTTTCAATTGATAAAAATGATTTTGTTGAGATCCAAAAGCGTGTTGATGCTTTGGACTCCACACTTAAAAATTGTGCATTTGATTTGAAAAAGATAGCTTCTAAATTTCCTAAGGGAACACCCCAAGGGAAACATGCACAACATGCACATACACATGCACGGAAACATGCTCACACTCACAAGCATGCATACATGTATGGTAATGGTAGGATTTATGTTTGCACTCATTGTGGCCGCAAAGGCCATTTAGAAAAATTTTGTTATGCTAAAAATAATGTTAAGAATAAATATGTTTGGGTTCGCCCCGGTACTAACCCTAAAGGACCCTCAAAGATTTGGGTACCAAAAGATCCTCCAAATGTAGGTGACACAGGTGGATCTACTTCCTCCAAGACTTAGGGGAGACGGTGCCCGGGTGGTAGATGCAACTAAGCTCAAAGTTCAAATCTAGCTTGCATCGCTATCGTGGAGGCACCTATTTTTGGAGACTACCCGTAAATTGGTAACATCTCCATTTAAGAGTTTTTAATTTTGTATATACAATTGTTATAGGATTGCTAGTTTAGTTTTATGCTCCATTGATACATAATTAGTATAAACTTGCAACTCTAACATGATTGTATATGCCATGTTCAATTTTGATTTCTTTTGACATGTATACATGTGTATAGAATTGTTAGTTTGTTTTTGTTCGTTATTGATACATGCTTATATAGAACTACTTTTCTATCATGTTGTGTACATGCCTTGTATTAATTTTCATATCTTGTATTGTTATGCCTTATGTCATTATTGTCCACATGTCCATTTTGTTAGATAGTGTATCTACATGTATAGTTTAGATTTTGTGATTATATACTTGTATACATATAGACCTATTTTCATAAATAAAATAAAACTTTTTGAAATTTTCATAGTTGAGCAAATACCTTAAAGATGGCAATTGCGCACCTCAACTCATTCAAGAGGAATCTAGAGGATGAAGTTCAGAACCCGTCACTGGGTATTCGGCTTCAACATCTTTATATCTTTGTTTAAATATGTAAAATAAAATTAAATCATTTTGTGTGAAGTTTTGTTGATATGATCACTAAATGAAGACTTAAAAATAATTGTTGTATCCCTGGATATTATAATTTAACATATTTTTATTTGTTATAATTTTTTTAAAAAAAAATTTTTTTTTGGTCAGAATCTGGTAGCAGAATTTTCAGACTTACCGGTCGACCGGCCCCTAACCCCAGTCGACCGGCTCTGTCTGAGAAGAAAAAATTTTGTATTTTTTTGTGCTACCGGTCGACTGTTGTTATAGGACCAGTCGACCGATCAAGATGCGTGACTCTCTGTATCTTTTCGGTCGACCGGTCCCTTAATCCCAGTCGACCGATAGTCATATTCTGGCGTATATTTGGACCTTTTCCTTCACTGTTTCGCTCATTCTCTCTTTCTCTCTCAGCGAGCCGCAGGAGCATCTTTTCTCCAAAATTCCCAACTTCAAATCCGTTCACTTGATCTTAAATTCCTTCAAAACCCATTTCATACTCCTCATTCCTAATTCGGATCTTCAATCTCAAGCCGATCCGTCCGTCAGATTTTCAGAATTTCTGGATTTTCAAGCTAGGGTTTCAGGATTTTCTCAAGGTAAAAATTTCGGATTTTTTCACTTGTTCTTCATTTCTAGCTTAGATATATCTCTTCTTTTGTCTTCATATTAGGTTGATTGATCATCTAGATCGTGCCTTTACCTGCAAAAACCTAAAAATTCGATTTTTGTCATGGCTCCTAAAAGACATCGTTCTGAGAAGGGAAAGGGCACTGCCCAATCCTCATCTCAAGCCCCTAGGACTGATCCTGTGTTCCGTAACGATCTTGCCTCTGATCGTTACACACATTTAGCCCCTAGGAATACTATTTCGGGTAGATATGTGGCTATCCAAGACTTTGAACATCTAGATATCCCCCACATTCTCCGTGCCAACAATCTTGTGGATTTTCTCTCCATCAGGGAGAAGGTTTACACTTCTTTGGTTCCCTATTTCTATGCCAATTTTGAATTTAGTGGGAACCGGATTATTTCCCGTGTGATGGGTAGGGACATAAACATTTCCCTAGGTCAGTTTGCTAGGATTCTTCATCTTTCCACTGATGGAATAGATGTTTACTCTTATGACCTACATGATTTTCCTGAATATCCGGAGGGTGAGTCTTCGCTCACCGCATCCACTCTCATTCACCGGGATGACAATCCCGATCTAGTGAGGAATGAGATTGTGAGTCAGTATTCCCTCCAATCTCAGGTCCTTGCTAAGATTATCTTTCATAATATCGTGCCTAAATCCGGTGAATTCAGCCATGCTCGAGGCCCTGTTCCCTTGATTATCTATTGCCTCCTTAAAGGCATTAGGATAAATTTCCCTCGAGTGATCGCTTCTCACATGAGTGGTGATCAGATTCGCACTGCTGGTAGGAGTCTGCCTTACGGCATGCTCATTACCCATCTGCTTAGGGCTTTAGACTTCGATCTTTCTGGTCAAGCCTCTTCAAAACCCTCTTCTGATATCAATACTGCTGCCTTGAAGATGATGGAAGCTCAGTTGCGTCGACACGCAGCTGTGCAACCACCACCTGTTCCTGCAGCTGATCCAGCTCCAGCTCCACCTCCTGTTTTTCCTGCTCCTGAGTTTCAGGGTGCTTCTTCTTCTGAGCTCCGCTCGCAGATCGAGGCACATCAGGCCTGGGTCGGTGAGCAAGTCTCTGCACTTCGTGCAGATATGGCTGCTCGTGATGCTTCTCTTCGGGCAGATATGGAGGCTCGTGCTGCTATGGATGCTGCTTTTCGGGCGGAGGTCCGAAACGACTTGTCCTTTATGGCTGAATCCATGAGATTTGTGGATGTTCAGTTTCAGTCCCTGTTCTCTAAATTGGACATAGTCGTTCCTGATGGGACTCCGGGTGCTCGTCGTCTCCCTGCCGCTGGTCCTCCTTTCCCTCCCAGAGCTCGCGTCTCTGTTCCACCACCGCGCCCCAGAGTTGATGCCGTGGATACAGAGGAGGTAGATTCCTCTTCTTCCTCAGATGATGGTGATGACCAGACGATGGCCGAGGGCTCTGATGATGACGAGGAGGAGGATGACGAGGCCACTGAGTGATGCTGCTGTTGATGCCCCTTTATTGATGATGTCAAAAAGGGGGAGAGATATTTGGAGAGAGAGATATTTTGTTATGACTCTTTATTATTTTTGTTATGTACTTGACTTATTTTGTTGTGTTGGACACCTTTTATTTCTGTGTTGTGGACATGTATCTTTTGTGGTATGTATTTATGTCATGTATGAGACTTATTTCCTTATCTATGATATGACATGAGTAGTTGATATGTTGTGATTGGCATGGATGTGTGATGTTTATTTTTTATCACTATGCCTAAGTATGATTTTTATATATGCTTGTGTTGAGGGGAGTTTCATTTGAAGACTCTACCCAAAATATTTTGTGATAACTACATATGTTTTGCCATCATCAAAAAGGGGGAGATTGTTGGCCCAAAGGCCATTATCCCGGTTATTTTGATGATAGCAAAACGTATTTAGTTATGTATTTAATAATCTTGATTTTAAAGTATTTCAGGTTCAAAGAAACAGATTTTGACGACTCCTCTAAAAGACTCACAAATTTGGAGTTCGCCCAACATTTGCATTCCCAAGCTAAAGCACATAGGAAGCTTCGGAATTTGCGTTGAAGAAAAGTTCAAGAAGAAGATCAAGACTTGCTAAAGAATCCAAGATGTGTACTTTGTTATTTTCATTTTAGAATATTTTGTCAAAACTAAATAGTAGAAGTAGAGATATGGGATATCACACACACACACATTTTCTAGAGTGATTTTTGGCTTCAAAATACTTTCTATTTCTATTTCCAAACTCAGTTTTAGTTGAACATATCTATTTTGGAAATACGATTTTAGAGAGACTAGTTTTTGGGAAAAACATTTCATTGAAAATCAAGTTTTTATCAAAAGAATTTTTACCAAGTATTTTACCTTGATAGTAGTATGACACATGCTCATACTCTATGATTTTTCAAGACCAAAACATTTTATCCAAGACCCAAAACCAAAATCCAAAATTGTCCAGGTCTGTGAATTCTGATTTTTCAGAAATTCACAGTGACCGGTCGACCGGCAGTCGACCGGCACTCGACCGACATGCACAAATGTGCATGTGCGTATCAGTCGACCGGAGGTCGACCGATACTCGACCGGCCCCAACCTGCTGCTCTCTGGAAATTGCCAGTCGACCGACCCGGTCGACCGGTGAGCCCCAACGGTCGGATTTTTGACCGTTGGCGGTCGACCGACCCGGTCGACCGGTAGTCTGTCAAAAATTCTGACAGACTCAACAGCTATTTTTCTGACTTTTTGACTTTTGGGATTTGTCTCCAACGAATCGCTTGAGCAGTTTTTGACCCCTATAAATAGGTGGTCACTTCATATGATATGACTAATGATTTTAGAGCTATCAAGTGCTATTTTACAAAAGTTTCAAAGATTTCCAAAGTTTTCAAAAGAAAAGATTTTTCTCTCCAAAGCCTAAATTTCCATCACCTTTCTTGGAGCCTATTCCTCTACTTCTCTCTAGCTTTGCACTACACAATCCCATACTCTAACTCTCCTATTTGGTTCTAGGATTGTGCTTAGTGAGCTCTTTTGTAAAGTGGTCAAGTGTGATCACTTCCATTGTAATTGAGTGAAGTTGTAGAGGCATCGGCCTCAAGGCGAGCTAGTGTGCTCAAGGTGGTGAAGTGTCATCACGGGAGACGGACAAGTGTTGTCCTTGTATTGTTGATCCGGTGGGATCCTCAATAGTGGAAATCCTTCAAGTGTGAAGGCGGGGACGTAGAGCGTGGCTCGAACCTCGGAAACATATCGGCGTGTTTGCGTTTGCTCAAATTCTTCTAACTCTATCTCTTTAATTACTTGCACCTTTACCTTGTTTAATTCTTGCAAGTATTTGTATTGTGATAATTGTTAGAGTTAATTTTTAAATTCCGCATAATTGCCATTATCATATAGCCATCACCTATTCACCCCCCCTCTAGGTGATTTCAGAAAGTGCCATAAGGAACGCACCAGCAGCTGAGGACCTGGGAGCCCTACCTAATGATGAGATGAACCCTGACGGAAGGATTTTCGTTGGGGGTATTTGGTGGGATTCCAGTTGGGTAGAAGATATGGACCTGTACGATGATAATGAAAATTGGGGATGTGATTTTGATGCTGTACTGGAGGAAGTAGAAGAAGAACCAGAAGAAGAGGATCCAGAAGAAGAAGAACCAGAAGAAGAGGATCCAGAAGAAGAAGACCCAGAAGAAGAACCTGTAGGGGACGACCGGGAGGAAAGCTCCTCGGGTTCTAACATTACCCCTTGATAGGAGTTTAGATGGGTGGCATTTTTATTTTTGTTGTTTTTGTTTTTAAAGAAAATGAATGTCGATTCACATAAGTGATATTATTTTTTTGTAAAGAAAGTGGTTGTCAATAGCTATATGTATGAACATGTATCCCTTTATGACTGCATTGGTATGTTTTGAATGAATGTAGTCATGCTAATGTATATGTCACCATGAAAACATGTTATGCATAAATGAAATCAGTGTTCTGTTTGTGAACTATTCTACTTGTTATCATTGAGTTACCATTGATTAAGTTCAACTATTTTTCTAGGTATTAAATGGACTTAAATTTTCCTCCATCCGATGCCAACTCGGAGGGCGACGTCCCATTGCACAGTGCAATCGGGAGCGTCCATCCCCCGGCAAGTCAAGAATTTCTGAGTGGGCAATCTAATGCCAATCGGGGAATGCCAGACAGAATACCAGATTGGCTGTTGCAGCTGGCAAGTGTAAACAATCCCCGTAGAGCTCTTGAACAATTTCAAAAGCTAAACCCACCAGCTTTCAGAGGAGGAGTTGACCCTATTCAAGCTGAAGAATGGCTCCGTCAAATTGAAAAGATATTGGATGTAATGGAATGTACTGAAAACCAGCGGGTATCTTTCGCCTCTTTCATGTTCCAAGGAGAGGCTGAGCGCTGGTGGGAGATGGTAAAAGGAGGAGCTAGGACTCTGGGAAGGGAGATCTCTTGGAACTTCTTAATTAAAAAATTCAATGAAAAATACATACCTGGAGTGGTAAAGGATCGACTTGCAATGGAGTTTCAAGACCTGAAGCAGGATCAATGGACGGTAAGCCAGTATGAAGCTAAATTCACTAAACTGTCCAGGTATGCTGAGAAATTGGTGTCCGATGAGGAAGATAGGACAAAAAGATTCGTTAGGGGCTTGAGGCCAGAAATCAGGAGTAAGCTGATCCCTTTTCAACTACAAGTTTATAGTCAAGCTGTGGAGAAGGCAATGGAAATTGAAAGGGATATGCAGGAGAATCAGGAGATAAGGACCAGGGAACTGCCCTACATGAAGCGCCCCCGGTATAATAATGCCCCGAGCTTTGGAACTCAGTCCATGAGGCCTGACAGAAGTACCGGATCTTCCTTCATGCCCGCCCAGGGAAACAAGGGGAACTCATGGCCTAAGAATAGAGGATCGCCCCATTCGGCATCACCAATGTCCTCCCAACGCTCCAACTTTGCAGGAAACCAGTGGTGTCCAAGATGCAACCGAAATCACACTGGCAGTTGCGCCGCCGGTAAGCAATGCTTTGTCTGCGGCAGAATGGGTCACATGAGGAGGGACTGCCCAAACTTGCATGGATACCTAGGAGCTAGCAGAGGAACGGGAAGACCAACCATGGGCATCGCCCCTACAGCAGGAGGACAAGCTACCGCCTATCGGCAACCTTTCAACAGAACTCGCTCGGCCATGACACAAGCATCAGTACAGCAACCCAGAGTTCAAGGAAGGATGAATGCAATCACTCAGCAGGAGGCTCGAGCATCCAATGCCGTGGTGGAAGGTACCGTTTGTGTATCCGATAGTATTGCTCGAGTATTGTTTGATCCCGGTGCTACCCACTCTTTTATTTCTTCATCTTTTGCTGCAATTATTAACAAGGAATCCGAACCTTTGAACTATCAACTAGTGGTGTCAACCCCTGTAGGCGCAAGAGTGACCACTAGCGAGTATTATAAGGGATGTAAAATCATCATAGGTGAGATGAAGACACAGGCAGACCTGATTAAACTAGGAGAAATGGAATTTGACATCATTCTATGAATGGATTGGTTGTCAGCATATCGGGCTCATGTGGACTGTCATCAGAAGAAAATAATTTTTAAGTTAGAGGGAACTCCAGAAAGAGATATGAAGGGGTAAAGAATAAAATTTGCACTCCAGTCATTTCTGCCTTAAAAGCTACTAAATTATTGAGGCAAGGGTGTCAAGGATTTTTGGCAACCCTTATTGGTGAAGAAGACATGAACATTAAGATTGAGGACATAGAGGTTGCAAGAGACTATCCTGATGTTTTTCCGGAGGATCTACCCGGCTTACCCCCAGATAGAGAAGTAGAATTTTCCATTAATCTTCTACCTGGGACAAGTCCCATATCCAGGGCACCTTATAGGATGGCACCCGCAGAAATGAATGAATTGAAGAACCAGTTGCAGGAGTTGCTAAGCCTCGGGTTTATTCGGCCAAGTGTATCACCTTGGGGTGCTCCGGTGTTATTTGTTAAGAAGAAGGATGGGAGCATGAGGTTGTGTATAGATTATCGAGAGCTGAATAAGATCACTATCAAGAATCGATATCCACTGCCAAGGATTGATGATCTCTTTGATCAACTTCATGGTGCTAGCATATTTTCCAAGATAGATCTAAGATCAGGATACCATCAATTAAAGATCAAACCGGAAGATGTTTCTAAGACTGCCTTTCGGACCAGATATGGCCATTATGAGTTTTTAGTAATGCCATTTGGCTTGACCAATGCTCCAGCAACATTTATGGATTTGATGAACAGAATCTTTCAGCCATACCTAAATCAATTCGTGGTGGTGTTCATTGATGACATACTAATCTATTCAAAGAGCAGAGAGGATCATGAAAGACACTTAAGGATAGTGTTGCAATTATTGAGAGAGAAGCAACTTTATGCAAAGCTTAAGAAGTGTGAGTTCTGGCTAAATGAAGTTGGGTTCCTGGGTCACATCATAAATGAGGAAGGAATATCAGTGGACCCCGCAAAGATCGAGGCGATAAAGGGGTGGCCTCGACCTACCAATGTCACAGAGGTGCGAAGCTTCCTAGGATTGGCTGGGTATTACCGGAGATTTGTAGAAGGATTTTCCAAGATAGCTGCACCCTTATCCCAGTTAACCAAGAAAGGCCTCAAATTCTATTGGGGAGATGATCAGGAGAAAAGCTTTCAAGAACTAAAGGATAAGCTAACATCAGCTCCAATCTTAGCCATGCCCATTGGAAACAAAGGTTATGTTGTTTTCAGTGATGCGTCAAAGTCAGGCCTGGGGTGTGTATTGATGCAGCATGAGAGAGTAATTGCATATGCTTCCAGACAACTAAGGAACCATGAGAAAAATTACCCAACCCATGACCTTGAGTTAGCTGCAGTCATTTTTGCCTTAAAGATTTGGCGGCACTACCTTTATGAAGTATCATGTGATATATATACAGATCATAAAAGTCTGAAATATATTTTCACCCAAAAGGAATTGAATATGCGCCAAAGAAGATGGTTGGAGTTGATGAAGGATTATGATTTGGACATTCATTATCACCCTGGGAAGGCCAATGTGGTGGCTGACGCGTTGAGCCGGAAGTCTGGAGGATCCTTAGCAGTATTGTTAACACAGCAATCGGAGTTGTTAAGGGAGATGGAAGGAATGCAACTTGAAATTCACATTAGAGGGTCCCGGGATGGAGTGAACCAGATAAATCAAGTTAGTATTGGTTTCGACCTCTATGAAGAAATCAAGGAAGCTCAAAGGAAAGATGACCAGACAGCTAAAAATTTTGAAAGAGTGCAAAGAGGTGAAACCCAAGATTTTACCATTTCTAAGGGTTTGCTAAGAAAGGGAAGCCGAATATTGGTACCTCCAGATTTTAAACTCAAGGAGCGAATTTTAACTGAAGCCCATTGCACCCTTACACCGCACATCCTGGAACAACCAAGATGTATCAGGATTTACGGGCAAACTTTTGGTGGGAGGGAATGAAGGACATAACAAATTTTGTGCAGAGATGTTTGATATGTCAACAAGTTAAGGCTGAACACAAGAAGCCTCCGGGACTCCTCATGCCCTTACAAATCCCTGAATGGAAGTGGAGCAACATTACTATGGATTTTGTGACAGGGCTCCCTAGATCCCCTCAAGGATATGATGCCATATGGGTGATAGTCGACCGACTTACAAAGTCCGCTCATTTCCTACCCATCCGAATAAACTATTCGATGGATAGTTTAGCCCAGATCTACCTCCGAGAGATAATCAGGATTCATGGAGTTCCTGAGACGATTGTGTCAGATCGTGACCCTCGGTTTCAGTCAAGGCTATGGATCAGTCTATCCCAAGCTCTGGGCACCAAGCTACATCCAAGTACAGCTGCTCACCCGCAAATCGACGGACAATCAGAAAGAACTATACAAATACTTGAAGATATGCTGAGGGCATGTGTATTGGATTTCGGAGGTAATTGGGAAAAATACCTACCATTAGCAGAGTTTGCATATAACAATAGTTATCAATCTACTATTGGAATGCCGCCATTCGAAGCCTTGTACGGCAGGAAGTGTAGATCTCCAATTTGTTGGGAAGAAATGGGTGACCGAACGCTGTTTGGATCTGATATAGTTCAAGAAACAACGGAGAAGATTCGGATAATAAGGAAGAGAATGAAAGCGGCCCAGAGTAGACAGAAGACATATGCAGATCGGCGCCGAAGGCCCTTGGAGTTTGCAGAAGGCGACAAAGTTTTCTTGAAGATATCACCAATAAAAGGAATGGTACGGGGTGGCAAACGGAATAAGTTAGACCCCCGGTATATTGGGCCCTTTGAAATACTAGAACGAATTGGACCTCTGGCTTATCGGTTAGCCTTACCACCAGAGATTGAGAAAATACATGACGTATTTCATGTGTCCCAATTGAGAAAGTATGTACCAGATCCGAGCCATGTTCTTAAATACTCACCACTGCAACTCAAAGAAGACTTGTCATATACAATGGAACCGGTTCAAATCCTAGACAGGAAGGAGAAGCAACTGCGAAACAAGGCAATTCCTTTAGTGAAGGTTTTATGGAGAAGTAAAGAGATTGAAGAAGCTACCTGGGAGCCAGAGGAAGAAATGATGCAGAACTACCCACAACTTTTCCAAGGTACGTCAGGCTTCGGGGACGAAGCTCTCTTTTAGGAGGGGAGAAATGTAACAAACAAAATTTTATTTTACCTATTTTCTCCTCATCTTAATTATTAAGGATTTTTTTTTTAAAGGCATTATCCAAAGTAATTACCCTCCATATTTCTATAGCAACAATTTTACATTTAATTAGTTGACACACTTCCCTTTCAAAAGCTTTTACTAACTATTAGTTGTGATGACTATGAAAATAAGACATGAAGGCTTATGTACACATGTTATGGAGCCAACTAGTGACTTAACAAGGGTGAGATAGGGCTTAAACCTCAATCTAACCTTTCATTTCCCCCTTAATCCAACCTAGCTTACCCTAAGTATGTTATTAGTGGTAGGTGAGCATGCAAGGGGGGGAGATTAAAGGCTAAGATCTCATTGAGATTTGGGAGTCCAAGTGGCTTCATGAGGGGGGGCTTGGCCAAGTGGCAACATGAGAATAACTCCCCCACCTAGTAACTTGCACTCCAATTGTTGACTACCAAGAGTGCCCTCTTCTTCATCCTCCCCCAAAAAGAAATCTGCAACTTTTCCTCTCCCAAGTGAAGAAACTTGAAACCCTAACCACCACTTCATCTCCTCTCTAAAAAAAAAAAAAAAAAATCTGAAGAAAGAGATTAGGACACCCTCTTTAGCCTCAAATCCCAGCTTCTCTCAACTCTGGATCAAAAGTACACGAGATGGGAGGTAGAGACACGCGCGCGCAGCAAGCAGAGCCGCAGCAGCACGCGAGGTGCTGCCAGTTTGCCGCAATTTGGCGGCAAAGAAGAGGAATCTGCGGCAAAACAGTGAAGGGTAGGCCAGATCTTGGAGGGGGAGATTCTTGGTGAGCTGGGGGAAAGATTTAGCACTGCCAAGCAGAGATTCCTGAAGCCCAACTCACTGTTTTCGGAGCTAAAGATCATTGTGAGTAAACCTAAACTTTTAAGGTTATATCTTCTAGCAAGATTAGAAAAATTGAAACTTTGATCGTGTGTAGGTGACCCACAAGGGTAGTATTTACTGTTTTTGTGACATCCTTACACTAGATGGAAATTAATGGGTATTATCTAGTTATTGTGCCTCCATATCATGTTGTGATGAGATGAATGTGTGTTATACATGTTTTAGCTCACTAATTAAACTTAAATGAGGTGACTTAGCACATTTAATTCGCTGTTTTGATGATTATCCTTGGGTTAAAGGAGATCTAATGAGTATTGCATAGTAGTTGTGTCTCTATTTTATATGGATGTGAAATGTATGTGTAGAGGACATGTTCTAGCATACTAATTACGCCTAAACGAACCAATTTAGTACCTTAATTCGCTGTTTTTCTTGGCCAACATCATGATAGTCAATTTAATATGTGTATAGCATAATCTTGGCTCTTCATAAATAGAAATAGTATGATGCATTATATGAAGTCTAAGATTTGTACTAATAGCACTCCATAAAAGCCGATCAATTAACTTGAATCATGTTTCATGTTCACTAAAGTGCACGGGGAATACCCCTCCTTACAACATAGCATCGTGTTAAGTATTAGCAAGTTTATGGGGACAATGTATATATATTCATGCGGGTTGAATGTGGCGTGATTATGATGTTACCATGATATTGGGTAAACCCCAAGCACATGTCTTCTTTCTTATTGTTGCACATCATTTCAGCATAACGTGTAAGTAGTTGTATATGGTTTGTTATGAATGGTATAATTTAAACTTGTGTGATGCATGTATATAAAAAGGAGGAAGGGGCCGGGCGGGAGCCGGTAGGAGGGGGGAAGACGGGGATTTGACATATACATATATATATATAAAAGGAGGAAGGGGCCGAGCGGGAGCCGGTAGGAGGGGGGAAGACGGGGAAACTTATATGTTTTATATTAATTATATAAAAGGAGGAAGGGGCCGAGCGGGAGCCGGTAGGAGGTAGAAGACGGGGGAATTACATTTGATTGAATGGCATATAAAGTGAACTGTCAAGTTCATTCTATATTGATAATGCTTGTGTTAAACGAGAATGTCACTTTATGTATATAACGAGCCGAGTTGATGTGAGAGGTCTAATCCACGAAAGTTATACACATACTCATACAATTATCTTATTTGTGTCATGATATAGCGAAATGCAACTTTGATAGTGGAGTCATGTAGACTACATATGTATGGAGCCTAGAACAAGTAAGTAGCTTGAACAAGTTTGTTGTTTATGGGACTCATTGTAAATTACCTCTTCTAAACTGTTTATCTTATGAAATTATTATACCAACACCCTATGGCATGGTTTACTCATTGAGCTGTCGAGCTCATTTTATTTTCTTTCCATCTTTTCAGGTTTGGATAAGGGTAAAAGGCCACTCTAACTGCAAGAGTTAAGTTATGGATTGTGTGATATGTTGTGGTACCATTTTGTTTAGCCTGGTTATATTAAATGTGTATGTATGGACTTTACCCAAGTCCTTTGTCTCTATGGAACATGTTGGGATGTAATTGATGTATATTTGTCTTTAAGGTATTTGAAACTAGGAACTTTCTTGTGATGTAATGTTTTGGATTGTGAACTCCTTGGTTATGTTATGTTCTTGGACTTCGAAAGATGGTTATGTGTGGGAATATGATTGTTGGAAAAGTTAACCTTGGTGATGTTGTGATGAAAAGATATATGCTTGTGATGGAGGATGCAAGTTATGACATTATGTATATAGTTAGGTTTTGATGAGTTGTGCCATGATAAGTAGGCCGTGTGGGCCGAAATCTTTGATGGAATTAAGTAGGCCTTTGAGCCGAAATTGTGGGTTATTGTAAGTGGAATAAATGAAAAATTCAGGATGATGCTGCCAAAATTTTTATAATATAAAAGGAGATAATTTGTGTTTTAGGCCTAATCTTGTTTATTAGAGCCGGGACCGTTACACTAAACACCACGTATAACCAAAGAGTGTTGCCGAATTCCCCGTGAAGGGCTCTGGACAAACTCCTCTAGATTCCCCTTGAATGGGTTGAGGTGCCGCGTTGGCTCTCTTGGTTGAATACAAGTGTTAGCAACAATCCCACGCAAGTATATCAATTTAAGCACAAGGAATATATCATGCATATAAAGGTAAGGACAAGATAAGTAATGCAAGATATAACAAGAGACAAAGAGTGAGAGAGAGAGAAGGCAATCGCAAACACAAAGGGTTTGTTTCGAGGTTCGAGCACACTTGCTCTACATCCCCGCTTTTGACACACGAAGGATTTCCACTATGCAAGATCCCAATGGATCTCTCCTCGGTGCCGCAACACCTACAAGCCCTCGGACTCCCTAGTCCCGTACACATGCAAGCTCACTAGCTCGCCGAGGCCGCACCTCAAACAAGAAGAGTTCGCACCCGAACCCTAAACAACCACGAGCACACTTGCCCGTCTCCTCAAAGAACAAAGAAAAGATCTTTGGTGATCTAAACACTTTGATCACCAATAAAAACTCTCACTACAACACTCCTATAAGATGAATAGCTCAATGGATGCTCAAGTGTTTGTGTGAGAAAACAAGGAAAGAATCTTTGGTGAAAAACTCAAGAAATCACTTTAAACACTCTTGTTAAAATCTTCCCTTTAGATAGGAAATATTTGCTCTCTATTTTGTGGAGAAAAACTTCTGAAAAGAGTGGGAAAAACTGGCTCTAAAAGTCTCCAAAATCTTGGCTCAAAACAATGACCAAACCCCCAAATTTATAGGCCAGAAAAATATAGCCGTTGGGGTCTGTCAGAGCTGCCGGTCAACCCGTGCGGTCGACCGCCAACGGTCAGAAATCAGACCGTTGGAGCCACGGTCGACCGTCTGGGTCGACCTACCCACTGGAGCTGAGAGTCGAACTCTCTGTCGGTCGACCCGTACAGTCGGCCGAACTTTCCAGAGAGCTCTGCTCTCTGGAGCGGTCGACCCGTACGGTCGGCCGTTCTCCAGTGCACAAAGGCGTGCACATCTGTGCACGTCGGTCGACGGTCCGGTCGGCCGACTTCATATTAGTCGACTATTAAAGGATGCTAGTCGACTTATACAAAGCCTGAAACAGTTTTCTGGGATTAAAAAGTTAGTCTTTTTGGCTCAAATAAAATCCCATAAAATACATAAAAATCTAAAAAATAGTTTAACCAATATACTTTGATAAACAAACATGCTTGTACAAAATCAAGGCATGTTATAAAAGATTGGACTATTTTTGTAACATGGAAATATTTGACTCAAGATGAAAACTGTTTTTCCAAAACAATATTTTCCAAACATATTTTTCCAAATCTTCATCAAATACAAAAATAAGATATACTTTTAAGGCATAGTGTGTATGGATATGATCCACTACACAATTATAATGAAATATCTATGTTTTTGTCATAAAGCTCTAAACTTGGTCTTGGTTAAAAGATAAGTACATGAGAATCACCAAAATCCAAATAGTATTTTTTCAAAATGAAAAATCTTTTCTAAACCAAAAAATCTTTTATGAAAACAATTCTATCAAGAGTGTGTGTGCATGGTATACTTGAGCAATCCACCAACTATCTATCCTTTACATTTTACTCTAAAACAAAAACAAAATCTTATACCTAGACACAAGTCTTCATCTTCTTGAAGTCTTCACTTGAAGGCTTCTCATCTTCTTGACTTGGTCCAAGCTTGATCCAAAATCTCCTTGGATCACACCGTGCTAGCTCCAAATCTTGACATTTTATCCTTTGTTGAGCTATGCACCAACTAAGATCTCGACAATGAATTTGTCACTAATTAAACACAAGATCATTAGTAAACATAACTTCATGAGTTGATCATCATCAAAACTAAGGTGATAGGCCTTTGGGCCAACAATCTCTCCCTTTTTGATGATGACAAAACTCATGGAGTTATATATGCATGGATTAAAGTAGAGCTTCAAAGAAGCTCCCCCTTAACTCATGCATAGACATAAATAATAAATATGACAATGAGGCACATGAATATGTATGCAAGTATGGAGATAAAAACATGCAACAAGCATAAATCAAAATCTTTTCTCCTATTTGCAATACAAAACTATATATGTATAAATAACAAGGAAGACAAATACTTCTCCCCCTTAAGCAATGAAAACATGCATATAAACTCAAATACTTCTCCCCCTTTTTGTCAATCATCAACAAAGGATTCAAAGTAAAATCAAATCAAACAAATTTTTCTCCCCCTTTTTGTCAAAAACAAAAAGATCAAGAAGGGGTAATATAAATCAACAAAATGTTTTTTTAATTAATTTTTCTTAAACAAAAATTTTTAAAGGTATCAGAGCTTTTGTAAAAACAAACAAATTTTTAAGATACCAAATTGAAAATAATAATTATTGTAAAAATATATTGATACCAATTGACATTTAACAAATATGAAGTTGAAGCATTTTGATATCAATGGTAAACATAATGATCCAAAATTTTTATTTTTCATCATAAACTTTGTGCTTTTGAAAATGTGAGCCAATTGTAAGTTAAGCACATGAAAATCATATATATATGTATGAAATGAGTATACCAATTGAAATTGATACATACATATATAATAAAACAAAATATGAGTATATACAAAATAAGTTCATATTGATACCAATTGAAACGATTCAAAGATACCAATAGACATAACAATAAGATCAAGTGTATATCTCATAACCTACCATCCCTTGATATGCACAAGGTAAAAGATTTGTCAATGAAGCATACAAGGCATAATCGCCCATCCATCCTCCCATCAACGGTAGGGGTTTTCAAAAATAGATTTGAAAATATTTTAGCATTGAAAATCACTACCAAATGAGGAACAATAACTAGTTAAAATAATTTTTTTTTGAAAAACTAGTTAAAGATCCTTCAAAAACATGAAATCAAAGCATATATATTTCATGAATCATACTAAATACATAAAAGTTCAAGTACTCATAGTCCATAAAGCTCAAAATTATCTTGAAAAGTAAAAGATGAGTGTTCAAAGGTTATGTAAATGGTATTTTCATGAAAATAGACATTGAGCTCAATCAAACATGAACCTCATTTTTAGACAAGACATGAAATTTTTTTTTATAAAAACATGAAAAATCATTTTTCAATAAAACAAACAAACTTCTAGGTATATGTATGATTTATCCAATCCTAACAATATACATACATATCCCAAACATAAAAGAGTCTATCAAATGTATTTGCATGAAGGCAAGAGACTCACGGGTATACATGTATATTTATTAGATTTGAATAAAAATACATATACATGAAGTAAAGCATAAAAATTGGCAAAACATGTATAAATGGAAGAATCATCAAAACTAGGCTATACATGTGCATATAGTGAGTACAAGTGAACAATGAAGTGCAAACGTATATGAATCAAATGTGGCTCACTACTTGTACATGTATAAATCCAAGTTTTGACAAATACTACATCTAAACAAGATTTTACCACATGAAGCACAAAACCTAAAACATGAACATGCTATATGATTTCACAAATGAATAAGTATGTACATAAATAAAATAGGAGTTTAGAGATAGTTACCAACTCCAAAGCTCCATATATGGTGGTTGTCCCACCAAACCTCCTTGATAGCGGTGCATCAAAAATATGTCCTTCTAGTCCACGTGCAACCACCACCAAGGCACCAAACCTCTCACGTCTTGTGAGAGCCCTCACCTACATCAAAAGCAAATGGTGGGGGTTTTGGTACCCATATTTTCTTGGGTCCTTTGGGGTTAGTCTTGTAAGGAACCCAAAAATTTGTATTCATAGCAAAATTTATATGATGTAATCTATCAAAACAAAACTTTGCTAAATGGCCTTTGCGGCCATAATGTGTACATGTGTACACCTTAGTATGCTTATGTGTGTGGGTGTGAGCATGATGTGCATCATAAGCATGATATGGATGTGCATGAACATGTGGAGTTTGTTTCTTGGAAAACATGGACTCCAATCTATTGTGGTTAAATGCACAAGAGTTCAAAGTTGAACTCAAATTATCAATTTTATTTTTCAAAACATTTATCTCACTAGTGGTGGTATGTAAAGCATGATGAGATAAAGAATCATTTTTCTTTTTCTTTTGTGAAACAAAATCTTTTTCTTTTTCACAAATTTTTCTTTTCAAAGATTTATTTTCTTGAAAAACAACTTCTCTTTGTTTTTCCACCAAATCAATTTTATTTTTCAAAGTAGTGTTCCCTTCACATAAATCATTCAATTTTGCAAGTAAGGAAACATTCTCATTTTTCAAATCTTTGTTTTCTTTTTCTAAGCATGCAACCTTATTTTTAAATGCATCTTTTTCTTTAAGCATGCGATCAAAATCCTTTTTCAAATTTTTATTATCTTTCTTTATCATGTCATATTTTTCAAGCAATAGATGACAAAAAGTAGATAACTCATCATATGACATGTCCTCATCATCGGATTCGGTGTTTATCTCAAGGGGGTTATCCCCTTGGACCATGTAGCACACGTTAGAGGTGTCGCTTCCAACGTCCGAATCACTCCCCGCATAGTATTGATCTTTTTCACCGAGGGAGATGAGGGTATTCCAAACTACAAAAGCCGAATCAAAGTTAGAAACTCTAGATAAATAAACATTATCTAGGGTAGATCTTAAAGCATGTAGGGCTTTGCATTAGCCTCAATATTCTTACCATTTAAACAATATGCATTATTGGTTGTGGCAAGATAAACATGAATACCTAAGGCTTTGAGGTACAAAGACATCTCAACCTTCCAAATTTGGATGTTAAGAATGTCAAAGGTGGGTGGTGACATGAAGTCCATGGTGTGTGTACAAAGTCTTGTGATTAGCCTAAAATGAGGATCTTTAACTCTAGGTTGTTAGACCCAAATCAGAGTACCAAGCTCTGATACCAATTGAAGGTTCACCTAGAGGGGGGGTGAATAGGTGATGGCTAATCTAATGGTCACTTAATGCCAAATAATGCGGAAGCTAAAACAATTATGACCTAATTAAATCTTTTACACTAAACACCACGTATAACCAAAGAGTGTTGCCGAATTTCCCGTGAAGGGCTCTGGACAAACTCCTCTAGATTCTCCTTGAATGGGTTGAGGTGCCGCGTTGGCTCTCTTGGTTGAATACAAGTGTTAGCAACAATCCCACGCAAGTATATCAATTTAAGCATAAGGAATATATCATGCATATAAAGGTAAGGACAAGATAAGTAATGCAAGATATAACAAGAGACAAAGAGTGAGAGAGAGAGAGAAGGCAATCGCAAACACAAAGGGTTTGTTTCGAGGTTCGAGCACACTTGCTCTACATCCCCGCCTTCGACACACGAAGGATTTCCACTATGCAAGATCCCAATGGATCTCTCCTCGGTTCCGCAACACCTACAAGCCCTCGGACTCCCTAGTCCCGTACACACGCAAGCTCACTAGCTCGCCGAGGCCGCACCTCAAACAAGAAGAGTTCGCACCCGAACCCTAAACAACCACGAGCACACTTGCCCGTCTCCTCAAAGAACAAAGAAAAGATCTTTGGTGATCTAAACACTTTGATCACCAATAAAAACTCTCACTACAACACTCCTATAAGATGAATAGCTCAATGGATGCTCAAGTGTTTGTGTGAGAAAACAAGGAAAGAATCTTTGGTGAAAAACTCAAGAAATCACTTTAAACACTCTTGTTAAAATCTTCCCTTTAGATAGGAAATATTTGCTCTCTATTTTGTGGAGAAAAACTTCTGAAAAGAGTGGGAAAAACTGGCTCTAAAAGTCTTCAAAATCTTGGCTCAAAACAATGATCAAACCCCCAAATTTATAGGCCAGAAAAATATAGCCGTTGGGGTCTGTCAGAGCTGCCGGTCGACCCGTGCGGTCGACCGCCAACGGTTAGAAATCAGACCGTTGGAGCCACGGTCGACCGTCTGGGTCGACTGACCCACTGGAGCTGAGAGTCGAACTCTCTGTCGGTCGACCCGTACGGTCGGCCGAACTTTCCAGAGAGCTCTGCTCTCTGGAGCGGTCAACCCGTACGGTCGGCCGTTCTCCAGTGCACAAAGGCGTGCACATCTGTGCACGTCGGTCGACCGGTCCGGTCGGCCGACTTCATATTAGTCGACTATTAAAGGATGCTAGTCGACTTATACAAAGCCTGAAACAGTTTTCTGGGATTAAAAAGTTAGTCTTTTTGGCTCAAATAAAATCCCATAAAATACATAAAAATCTACAAAAATAGTTTAACCAATATACTTTGATAAACAAACATGCTTGCACAAAATCAAGGCATGTTATAAAAGATTGGACTATTTTTGTAACATGAAAATATTTGACTCAAGATGAAAACTGTTTTTCCAAAACAATATTTTCCAAAACATATTTTTCCAAATCTTCATCAAATACAAAAACAAGATATACTTTTAAGGCATAGTGTGTATGGATATGATCCACTACACAATTATAATGAAATATCTATGTTTTTGTCATAAAGCTCTAAACTTGGTTTTGGTTAAAAGATAAGCACATGAGAATCACCAAAATCCAAATAGTATTTTTCCAAAATGAAAATTCTTTTCTAAACCAAAAAATCTTTTATGAAAACAATTCTATCAAGAGTGTGTGTGCATGGTATACTTGAGAAATCCACCAACTATCTATGCTTTACATTTTACTCTAAAACAAAAACAAAATCTTATACCTAGACACAAGTCTTCATCTTCTTGAAGTCTTCACTTAAAGGCTTCTCATCTTCTTGACTTGGTCCAAGCTTGATCCAAAAGCTCCTTGGATCACACCGTGCTAGCTCCAAATCTTGACATTTTATCCTTTGTTGAGCTATGCACCAACTAAGATCTTGACAATGAATCTGTCACTAATTAAACACATGATCATTAGTAAACATAACTTCATGAGTTGATCATCATCAAAACTAGGGTGATAGGCCTTTGGGCCAACAGTCTTCTCTGACATGGTAGTAGGCTGGATATTCGAAGACCCGTAGCAAATCATAGTCCCCAACAGCTTTTCCTGACCAAGCTTCAAGAGGAGTCTTCCCCCCTATTGCAGATGACGGCAACCTATCGACGAGGTGGCATGCATACGCCAAAGTTTCAGCCCAAAACTTCTTTGACAGTCTTGTATTGGATAACATACACCGGACCTTCTCTAGCAACGTCCGGTTCATCATCTCAGCCACCCCATTTTGTTGCGGAGTCTCTCGTACCGTGAAGTGTCTCTCTATGCCCTCATCAAGGCATATCTGTAGGAAAGGATCCGATTTGTACTCTCCTCCATTGTCAGAACGGAGGACCATGACCTTCCTTCCCGTGCTTCTCTCCAGATTAGCCTTCCACTTCACAAACAGTTCTAGGACTTCATCTTTGTGTCGCATAGTGTACACCCAACAGCGTCTAGAAAAGTCATCAATGAACGACACAAAATAGTGGTTACCTCCAATCGATGCAGTCTTGGTAGGTCCCCATACATCCGTGTGAACATAGTCAAGAATACCCTCTGTGCAGTGTGAAGCTGTGCCAAACTTCACCTTGGTTTTCTTGCCGATGATGCAATGCTCACAGAAATCCAACTTGCAGGTCTCGGCACCCTTCAGCAACCCTTTCCTCACAAGAGCTTGCAATGATTTCTCCCCTGCATGTCCCAGCCTCATGTGCCACAGCCGGGTTGAATCTTCCTTTTGACTGGTAGAAGCTGCCACCTGCCCTGTCACTGTACTACCCTTCAAGTAGTACAAGTTGTTCCGGCGATCAGCCTTCAACACTACCATCGAACCCTTTGTCATTTTAAGAACTCCCTCCTTAATAGACACTCCAAGGTCCAATGATTCCAAAGCTCCTACAGAAATCAAGTTCCTCTTCAACTGAGGTACATACCTCACTTCTTTCAGCTCCCTCACCATCCCATCAAATATTCTGATTGGAATAGTGCAAACACCCTCCATGACGCACGGATGATCATCGCCCATGACGACCGAACACCCCTCCAGCTTCTCAAAACTGGTAAACCAGTCTCGATTTGGGCATACATGATATGTTGCACCTGTATCTAAGATCCACTCGTTTTCACCCGAGTAGCCTATGATGGGCGTAGTAACTGAAAACGAGAACACCGAAGAATTTGAAACCGATCCATCTGCCTGTGATTTGCTGCTTGCAGTGTTAACCACTTTTACGAGATTTGCTTCAGACTTTGATTCTTTCTTCTTTCTTTTGAACTTCGGACAGTCCACCTTCCAGTGCCCAATCTCTCTGCAGAAAGCGCACTGATTTCTCTTGAGATCCCTGAAGCCCAGCCTGGACTTTGATCTTCCTCTAACCTCCTTACCCTTCCACGATGAACCCCTGCCTCTTACTTCCAGTGCCTCTGCCGATGAGCTTGACCTAGAAGGATGTCTCTCCTTCTTCCTCGTCTCATAGCTAGTCAGTGCAGACGACACTTCATCATAATCCAAGGTCTGCCTTCCATTGATGAAGGTCAGAGTGAATGTCTCATACTCCTCCACCGGGAGTGAGTTCAGAAAGATGATCGCCTTATCTTTCTCTTCTATCGTGACATCCACGTTTACCAAGTTTATAAGAAGCTTAGTATAGCTGTTGACATGTTCATTTACTGTGCTCCCCTTCTTCATTTGAAAACTGTACAGCCTACTCTTAAGCTGCAACCTGGACTCCACACTCTTAGTCAGGTATTTCTTAGTAAGGGTTTCCCACAGTTTCTTCGTCGACGTCTCATGTTGCGCAAGGTATTTTATGTCTTGCGACAAACATGAACGTATCAATCCACATGCCGACCTGTTCATCTTTGCCTACTCTTCATCAGTGGTCGTGCTCTTCTTCTTCTCCAATAGGAGAGTGTCCTCTAGGTTCGATGCATTCAGTGCATCCATAACCTCACATCTCCACATCCCAAAGTTATTTGTACCGTTGAACTTGACAACTTCAATCCTTGGGTGAGAATTCATTGTCTTAGCCGAAACAATTTCTTCTGCCATTGAGATTTATTGATCCTCTATTTATGCGGAAGAACAGTCAACTGGAAATAGATCTCTACTCAGATAAAAATTAGATTTTTACCTTTCCCTTGAAACCCTAGAT
Source organism: Agave tequilana (assembly GCA_038442645.1). Lineage (NCBI taxonomy): Eukaryota > Viridiplantae > Streptophyta > Magnoliopsida > Asparagales > Asparagaceae > Agave > Agave tequilana. Next base: position 79,969 of record JAVJIF010008230.1, read on the forward strand.
CGAGTTTCTCTCCGAATCTACTTCACCACAAATTCCACGAGCCCTCCTTGCGTCCTCCTGTGATTGACACACGATCCCACGAACACCAATACCTCTGATCGGAGATCGACACACGATCTCCACCGAATCAGATCTCGAGCCCTCCGAATCTTCAGAAATCCCAAGCCAAACCTGGGAGTTCTGATACCACTTGTTGTGCCGGTGACAACAACCAACTGAGGATCTCACAAATCTCCAAGCACAGAGAATAAACCCAAACAGCACAAAACAACCACCAGAAGAAAGCACAAAACGCAAACAACAACTTTAACGAGGTTCGGCCTGAATGCCTACGTCCTCGGGGCAATCCAATGGAAAGATTAATTACCAAGAAGATGATTACAATTGCTAACAGCCTCTTTGAATGTAAGAGAGCTCCAGCAAAATCCCTTTTTAGCAGGTACAAACCCTAGAATTAAACAACAGCCTTAAATACACAGATTTACGAAACAGCAGATTTTCACCCGAACCCGACATTCGCCCCTCCCTCATCGGCCCCTCTCTCCTCCTCCTCCCCTGCCTCCCTGGCCTCCCCCTCCCTGGCCTCCGTCCCTATCCTGGCCTGTTCAGCCAGAACCTGGCTGAACATGTCAGGGGAGACGGCGTGGGGGTGGGTGGGGCGGGGAGGAGGAGGAGGGGTGGGGAGTGGGGAGGAGGAGAAGAAGAGAGGGGGAGGCCGGGGATGGGAGAGGAGGAGGAGAGGGAGGCCGGCGAGGAAGGGGCGGAGGTTGGGGATCGTCACCGAGAGAGGAAGAGGAAGGAGGGAGAAGGCAGAGAGTATTTTGAAATTTAAAAAAAGAAGTTTCTTCGTTAACTTGAGGGTGCCCTCGTCACTTTTTGGGTGGAAATGTCCGTTCCCCATCATCATTCCGTCGCTCTCAAAAGAAAAAAAAAAAAACAGGTTTGAACTTCATCATAACGACCAGCAATAATTACTTGGACTTTTTTTAACTAAATAATTAGTATATCACTTTCGCAATTCTGTCGGTGGCCTTCATTGCAGTTACCCCAAATGTCTCGGTCCTCATCCGTAAAATTCCATCAGTCGCCAATTCCTATATACCACATTGCTGCTACTACCCTTTTAGAAACGCGACATTGGGGATTAATTCATTCTCTCTCTCTCACTCTAGTTTCTCCCTCGCTTTCGGTAAGGGGTTCTGGTTCTCCGCTCGGTGAGGTTACCGCCACCGGATCTACAGATCGAGCGCGAATGCGACTTCTTGGGAGGAAGAGGCGGCGGAAGAGGTTGTTATGAAGGCGAAGAGCTCCGGCTGGCGGTTCGGTTACCGGTCGGTGATCCCGACGGTAGTGGTCGCCGGAATACTGCTCCCATTCTTTTTCATCAGGGCGGCGTTCCTCGCCCTCGACGCCGGCGCCACCATCTGCCCCACCATCAGTATGTGTGATCCTTTATTATTATTATTCATCTTCTTTTTTCTTTTTAATTTTTTTAATTTGAATTTGAATCTTTAAAACTTTAATTATTTATATTTGTGTTTTATATTTTTATTTATAGGTTGCTTAGGGTGGAGGACTAGGCCGCTGTTGTTTAGAGGAGGAGGCGACACTTCTCTGGTATGTTCGTTTACTGTCTTGATTCATTTGGTAACTTTTATTTATTTATTTATTTATTCTTAAAATTTTTTTTTCTTTCTGAATTACTATTTATAATGGTATATGGTACTTGAAAATTCTATATTTGTGTATTAGCCCTACTATTTGAAACATGCCAATATACGTCTGGTGTATTGAATCACATTTATGAGCCGAGTACCAATTGAATTTACATTTCCAATCTCAAAACTCAGAAAGTATTCTAGTCAGTAAACTGAACACATTTAGTATATACCTGACAAGGAAAATGTGCAGGCTGTCTTTCCGTTGTAATTTTGTGATTTGTTTCACCGTAAAAGTTCGTAAGTCGCAAGTGCCAATTGTCACTTATGACTTACGGTGTTTGTTTGAGCCGTAAATCGTAAAATACACTTGCATCTCACTTACGATCCATTTGCAGCACAAACAGTTAATTTTGTGGTGACGTAAATCCCACTTACAACTCAATTGTAATACAAACAGTTAATTTTGAGGTTAGACAAAATTTCACGTATAGTTTACTTACAGCACAAAAATTTTATGATCATGCAAATTTGTATTGCAGACAGTTAATTTTTATTGGATTAATGTTTTTATTATTAGATTAATTTTTTTGAATTATGAGAATTTTTAATTATTTGATTAAATATAATTATTAGATTAAAGTTTTTATTAATAGTTTAATAACTTTTAATATTAGAATCTTTTTTATTACTAGATTAATTTTTTTATTACTAGATTAATATAATGTATTCCACTTAATCTTAATTTTAATTTTTACTTTATTTATAGATTAATAATAGAAATTTAACAAGTTTTGATTATTAGATTATTTATTTAATTATTTAATATATTTAATTTTTAATATTTACTAATTTTTAATTTTTTAATTTTAATATTTAATATATTTTATTTTTAAGGAAATTTTTTCTACAATCACCTACTTCGCTTCATAATAAAAAAAACCCAGCTTCATAATTTTGTTCGCTACATTCACGTCTGCATAAACTGATTCCTCCCAATTACTTCTTTATATATTTTATTTCCTTTTTACCCTTTCCCATCACCCTCGATGTTGCTCTCCCCTCAATCTTATCCATGACGCAGAGTTATCCGCAGATTGACCTGCGCGATCAGATCGCCGTGAGAGTTGGAAGGGGCGGGGAGCCCCTTCGAGGTCGGAGACTCGGGAAATATTTTTTGAGATCGAACTTTTGCAGATCTCGTTTGTTCGTGCTCGCGATGAGCTTTGTTGTGTTTAAATCTGAAAAGTATTAGGGATCATTCGATATCAGTGGACAGGGCTCTGCTGATGATGGCGATGGTTATATGAGGATTGCGACTCATGATCGCAGTTCTCTGCGAGGACTGACTCAGAAATATGACATTTTGTGAGGATTGAGATCAAGCGAGGACTGACTCAGAAATATGACATTTTGTGAGGACTGCGATTTGATCGCAATCCTCACAAAAACTCAAAAAATAAGGCATTTTATGAAGTCTGCGACTTAGGATTACGACCATGGTGTCGCAGTTCTCATAAAGACTCAAATATAAAACATTTTTGTAAATATTGCGATCATGGTCGCAGTTCTAATAAAGAGAACTACAATCATGATCGCAATCCTATAAAAACTCAGAAACATGACATTTTCGTGAGAACCGCGATCATGATCGCAGTGCTCATACATAGTGCATTTTGTGAGGACTGCGATCATGACCGCAGTCCTCAGAAATAGGGCTTCCATTATTTTGTGAGGACTGCAATCATAGTTGTAGTTCTCAGAAATAAGGTATTTTTTATGAGAACTGCGATGATAGTCACAATCCTCTATACTGTGATTATTTTATAAAAATATGATATTTTTGAAGCGGTCTATTTTTTTTTAAACGATTACTTAGGCGCATTTTTGTCTTTCGCCGCTGATGAGCGCTTTAGTGTTTGACACGTGAGCTTACATCTTTACTTTAAAAAAAGAGGCGGCTGAAGCGAATAAAATTATGCTAGTGAGTTTTTTCCTAATTATGATTTGACTTAGGTGGCCGAAATGAAATCCCCTATTTTTAATTTATTTAGTTTAATTATTATTTATTTAATATTTAACATTTTTAATATTTACTATTTTTAGTTTTTATTGATATTTTTAATATTTTTAAATCACTAAATAATTAATTTTGTGGTTATACATTGTGACAACCAAACATGTAAAACACAATACATTTTTCCACTACAATTTTATATTACCAATCAAACATCGTAAAACTTTCTTGTATATAACTCACTTACAGCTGTAAAAAAGTTTATCATTTACGACTTATGACTTACAGTCACTTACGACAACCAAACATGCCTTATATTAAATTTAAATATGTAATCGCCTTATTTTAGGAAACTAATACTTATTAAGTTCGTACATACAATTTAGCACCTGTTATTAGAATGTTGAGCTGAATTCAAGTAAAAGCCTTTTCATGGATTTAGGGTACTCAGTCTCTTTGCAGGTAAATGCATGTTTGTTTGTTGAGAAGAGCAAGTACCGGAAGTCTTCCACATTTTTAAAGTACTTCAAGAGTCTTCGGGTACTTCATTGATCATTTCGGGTGTTTGTTTGTACACAAGTTTTTAATAGCCCGAAGTATTTTTTTAATACGAAATATTATTTTAAAGTAATATCTGCTTACGTCTCTAAACATTTTTTACTAGTTAAATGATTTGATTTTCAAACAATTAAGAAAAAAACTAGATAAAAGAATTCGCGTGATCTACACACACTTTTATGCGTCTTCCGATCTATTTTTATCTAAATATAATTTCCGAAGTAGTTTCACGTGGCACATCTCACATAGGATCCACATAGGGTTTTCACCGAAGTCCCTTCAACGTCTTCTAACTTGCTTTTCGGTGCGAAACAAATAACCGAAGTGCTTGAAGAGGAATGTCACTTCAGGGATTTTGACATTTCTTCTGAGTAAACAAGCAATCCCTAAATCATTTAGAGCTGATTCTTTGGTTAATAAGAACTTGATGTTTATATTTAGATGGTTGTAATGGACTTTAGGAATAAACACAATACATGAACAAGTGCGAGTGTTAGTTTTATTTAAAATAATTATAGTTATTATTATTAATAGTGGACGACTGAGATTAACTAGCAAGTCAATCGCTGATTCTCATTAGCGGAGAATATCCATATACTTTTTTTTTCATTGCTTCATTGTGAAAATATTAGATTATTTCCGTTCTTGTGAACTAAAATCTTAGGTTCATTTCAAATTCAAACACTTTTGACTGCAGTCCACTTTTAGTAAATACAGGTACTTCCACAGTATTCCACTTTTCTTTGAGTTTGTTACGATCGAGTCCGAACAAAAAGTTGGCATTCAGTGCGATACACACGTGATTCTCTAGTTGTTGAATCACATTGTTTTATGAGGTAACGTATGGCTACAATAAAAGAAATTTGACTATAGAGAGGTGCAAATTTCGAATTGTTTTTCTATTGTGTTTATTCGTTTATTTTCATTTCGAAAGGAAAAACTGTAGAAACTCTTGCTTAAACATGCAATATAAATACTATCAGGGGCCAATCTGTAAAAAAGTCCCCAAATTTTAGGAATTTAATTTGTGGTACGGTGTCAATATTAAATAAGTTACTACTATATAAATGATGACGGCTGACTCTGCTCCTTCCCCCATCGCGGTTTCTTTCTAGTTTAGGACCATAGAGTGAATCGTCGGCATTGCGCGCGCGCGACAACTCGCACGCAAGCCACGTGGTCAATCAACATCATGCAACGCGATGTTCATGTGGTTTCATTTAATACAATCCCTTGTCCTCAAGTGAAAAAAAAAATCGAAGACCCAAAATGGCAGCTCGGCCGCCTGCAATCAAAGCACCACCTGCGCTCGTGGGCCCCGCAAAGCGCGGTATCTTCGCGTCTCGGTGCGGGTCAGTGTGTGAGACAGGGTCGGCGAAAGTTTTTCATTGGTGGACACGCTGACGTGTCCGTTAGGCTTTTTTCCCTGGTTTTCGCTTGTTTCGGTATGTCACATGCGGGTGTCACGTGGCTGGGGGTGCCGGGCATCGAGAAAGGCAGTGGCTGTTCTCTGTTTTTGTTTTTGTTTTTAGTTTTTTTTAGATTTTTTGCTGTTTAATTCACTTAAAATTAGAGACAAATATAAATATAATTTAATTTATTAATTTGTCATTGATTTTTTAGAGAAATTATTGATCAACAAATCTTGTAAACATATATAGGGCATTGTTTCCACGAATCTTTTTTGAGGGAACATTGCAGCTCAGGCAGAGTGTGTTGCACTTAAGGTGTTTGTCATAATGTGTGAATGATCTTCTGTAGATTCGGTGTCAGTTACATTGATTTCGTAACACAAAGGATATTTATGTTTAACAACTCCCTACAAACTTTCGATTGTTTAAGAGTTAGTCCAATAACTGTTTACTTTTTCATGTCTTATCGCCAATATGATACTGTAACGAACAATAATGCTTTTTGCTAAAAAGATCGATGCCGGTAAGGCCTATGAAAATATTGGTCCGTAGCTATCAACTCTCATTTTTTAAGCACCCATATTTTCAGTTTAGAATTTTTATTTTCTTAACACACGTTTATATTGCTTTAATTTGTTATAGGAGTTTGTAAAGGAGCTGAGAAGAGTGTACGTGGATGCAGATGAAAAAGGTGAAGCAATGGATCCGAAGTTCATAGAAGCAGCACCGGGTTCGCTGGATCATCTGCTTGCGGAAATGGCTGCTGCTGCTGCCTCGTACCAACATGTCGACATTAAGACTTTTCTTCTCAAGACCAAGGCCATGGTACATTTCTCTTCACCTAGTTAGCTAACCAGAGTTTGTCACAAAACTCACAACCACTTTATTGAGAGCTTCATCTTTATCCTTTCCTTTATTTGAGAATGACATTGAAGAAGTTCTTTTCATGCGGTGTGCAAAAGATTGTGGTGGGGGCTCACCTACCAACCAAGTTGACCAGCAGAAGAAATGCTGCAGCGGGGCTCGATGGACCCTTAATCATGTACCTAACCTCACATGATTCCTTGGTCCCTAATTGTGACTATCACGTTATTCCTGTGGTTGTCACTTGCAGACAAAGACACAGATAGAGGGAGAGGTTGCAACTTCTGGGCTTTTGTTTTACTGAATGTAACAATGCAAAGGTCCAAATTGACAACTAGCAACAGGTCTAGGGACTAGGAAGTGTATTCATACTTCAGAGAAGCATATGCGCTTGTCTTTCGCTAAGGGTGGATTTCTAGTATATTCCCCCCTGGATCCTACTTACAAGTGAATGTTTGTTGGAAATTAGTGAGTAAACGCTGGATAAACAGAAGAAGGTTTAGGATCCTGTCCATTGCTAGCAAGGGAGTGGTGAGTCCGCTCCTTAATCATAGCCTAATGTTGGCATACAGATGGCGATTTTAGAGTATAACATCTTTTTGCATTATGCAAAAGGCTTTGTTTTCTTTTTTACCTTCTTGTGATACAGTGATTAAAATTGGAACATTTATCATATATTTATATTATCACTGTTAATCTTTTTCATAAAAATGTTGTGGCTCTTGTCCTATATAGCACTTCAATTAAGCACATCTGCTTTGCAATTCCTATGCGAAATCTTGCCTTCCTTGAACTTCAATTGCTTGACTGATAAGGAAAAACATCTACATGCAAATTGGCTTACTCAACACAAACTCTCTATATTGTCTCCTGTAGTTTTCTTTGGCTGAGGATTTGCCACAAAGTTATTGACATCTCACTGACATATGATGACAAAATGTTGGTCAGTCTGCACATATCATACTCCACACCTACCCTAACTTGATGAGGAAAAGGCTAGAGTGATGGTGGTGATGATATTATGAAAAAGCCTATCCAGCTTTAGATAAGCACAAGCATAATGGACATTCCCAATTCATGAATGTCATCCTAAGAAGGGCTACCACAGAAGCCAAATAGTATATTAAATCTCTTAGTTGCCTTTTATGGTTTTAGAACGCAAGTACATGAAGTTTAAACTGTGGGGAGAGAGCGTAAAATCTTGTTAGTAGAGTTTTTTAACTTATTGGAGAAGATAACGGGGATATTAGAGTTCAAAGGTGCATAGTAGAAGCCTGAGTCACAGCTGAAGCAGAGAGCCGGTGGACCGGCCTTGCACAGAACGTGCACTTGGAGAATCAAGACAGGAACAGTTGACCGACCATAAGACAAGTTGTGGTACTGTACAACTAGCGATCGACCGCCCGGTCGACCGCACATAGCTCAATTTTTGTACTACAGGAGAGCGATCGACCGTGGCAGTTTCCTATCATATTTCTGACTTCGTTTCTGATCCGATTTTAGATAGGTTGGTTTCTTTTTTCTTCGGGGATTCTTTGGCTATATATAGAGGGGTATTGTCCCCATTGATTGTATGATGTAATTATTGATTTATAAGATCTTTCTCTTTTTCTGTCCCAAGGACATAGACAAATTGTCAAACCTCGTTAAATTTGTGTGTTCTCGTTTTCTTCTCTTTATTTGTTTGTTCGTGCAACTAGTGACTATTCTCTGATGTGCGGTAATCCTCTGGTTGTTTTCTTCCAACAAGTGGTATCAGAGCTTTCCGGGTTTCGACAGGGAGTTTTAGTTCGGGTGGAGCAACTCGCTTTGGAGACTTTCTACAGTTTTGTTTGGAGCTAAATATCTGATCTTTTCTATTTGAATTTATTTTCACTAACTATTTTCTTTATTGCTTTGAGGACTCTACTGAGGAGATGGCTGGAGATAGTCAATCCGCGGTGATCCATAAATTATCATCTGACAAAGATTGATGTGAAGTTCGACGGCATGAACAATTTTGAAATGTGGAGGTGTAAAGTGATAGATGTACTGACGACATCAAACCTCAAAGACACTCTACATTTGAAAGAAAAGTCACAGGAGACATCCAAAAAAACTGGGACAAGATGACTAGGATGGCGCGTTGCGCCATAAGGTCTTGTTTAATATAAGATATAAAGTACCATGTGATGACCGAGACTTTCGCAAGGAAAATATGGGAGATCCTAGAGAGCAAGTACCTAACAAACAGTATTGAAAATTGCTTGCACCTGAAGAGACTTTATCGTTTCTAATTGAAGAAAGGAACCTCGATCGGGGAACACATGAATGAGTACACAAAGCTTCTTGCAGATTTGGTTAATGTGGACGTGGTGATGGAAGAGGAGGTCAAGGCGTTGATCCTGTTGAGTTCTCTCGCTGATGAGGACTATGAGATCTTCGTTATCACTCTAATCAACGGTAAACAATCTCTTGGCTATCACGAAGTTTTTTCTGCTCTTGTTAATCATGATTGAGAAGAAAAGATAAAAAGTCTTCCAAGAGTACATCAACAGAAGAACTAATGTCATTTTTATAAAGAGTTAGGGTATTGGAAGGTTGATTGTCTAAAAGTCATAGATAAGGAGTCGAAGACCGAGGCAAATCTCGCACAAGTGGTCAGTACATAATCTGATAGAACTTCATATGCAGGTGGATCAGACTCAGACTCGTCAGTATTCTCGTTCTCAGTCACCACTCCTACTATTATTACTCAGGTGATTTTGAGTGGATGTTAGATACATGAACTACTTATCATGTATATCCTAATAAAGTTTGATTTTCTAGCTTTAAGAACCTAGATGGTGGTTCTGTTGTCATAGTTGATGATCGTCCGTGTACCATGAAAGGGATAAGTACGGTCCTTATTAAGATGTTTGATGTGATGGTACGGGAACTGAAGAAAGTGAGATATGTATCTCAATTGAAAAGAAATCTTATCTCTGTTGGTGCTTTGAAAGCATTGGGTCTTGATGTATCTGTTAGAGATGGTATTCTCAAGATGACTAATTGCTTGATGGTTATTTTAAAGGGCGTCCAACGCTATGACCTATACTATTTGAAGGGTAGTACAATTACAAGGCAAGTGACGACTTCTATCAATTAAGATGATGATTGTACCTGGCTATGTCACATGAGGCTTGGACATACCAGTGAAAAATCTTTGCAAGCTCTAGCAAAATAAGGTTTGTTGCAAGGTGCCAAGACTTGCAAGTTGAAATTTTGTGAACATTGCGTCTTTGGTAAGAAAATCAAGTTGAAATTCGGCACCGCGATTCTTTGCACCGAAAGGATTCTTGAATATATTCACACAGATGTTTAGAGACCTACCAAGACGATATCTATTGGAGGTAACCATTAGTTTGTGTCTTTTATAGATGATTATTCTAGGAGATGTTGGGTATATACCATGAAGTAAAAAAGGGAAGTCCTAGAGTTGTTTGTGCAATGAAAAAGGAATATGGAGAACACAGGAAGGAAGATCAAAGTACTCCGATCCGACAATGATGGGAGGATACCAGCGATCTTTTCCTACAGTTATGCTGCAATAAGGGCATAAAAAGACACTTCACAGTAAGAGAAATACTTCAACAAAACAGGATGACCGAAAGAATGAACATAACCTTACTCGAGAAGGTTCATTGCATGTTATCCAATGCCAGTATATCGAAATTCTTTTGGGCTGAGGTATTGGCGTATGTTTGTCATTTCGTTAACAGGTTACCTTCGTTTGCGATAGGAGGTAAAATTCCTTTGAAAGTTTGGTCGGCAAAAGTTGCTCAGGATTATGACTCGCTTCGGGTATTTGGTTGTCCGACTTATTGTCATGTCAAGAAAGACAAGTTAGGTCTGAGAGAGAGAAAAAGAGTGTTCATTGGATTCAAGAAAGCCGTAAAAGGCTACAAAATTTGGGATCTAAAAGACAAGAAGTTCATCTTGAGTGGGGATGGCATGTTTGACGAGGCTTCAATGGTGAAGCCTACGGACTCTCAGTAGATGAAGAGTGAGAAGACCAACATGATATTCACAGCAGATGGAGAGTGATGCTACTCCACCATCTCCAGATAGAACAGTATCATTTGAAATCACACCTGAGGTGATATAGGGTGATGATTATGTAGCCAATCATGATGCTGAGAATGATGAGGATCAAGGACAAGTTATAAGTGATGGTCAAGAATCTATTAAAGTTGGAAGAGCCTGGAGAAATCCACGTAAGCCTAGTTGGCTCACTACTAACATGATAGTAGCCTATGCTCTCCCAGTCATTGAGAAGGCGATCCCATTTACATATAGAGAAGCTGAAATCAGTTCAGAGTCTAAGATCTGGAAGAATTTCACAATGGAAGAGATGAATTCTCTACACAAGAACAACACCTGAAAACTGTCAGAGTTGTCCAAGAGAAAGAAGGCGATCGATTGTAAGTGAGTATTTGCAAAAAAAATAAGGATCTCTCGATAATGATACTATATGCTACAAAGCCAGATTGGTAGTTAAAAGTTACGCGCAACGAGAAGGCATTAATTACAATGAGGTATTCTCACCCGTTGTGAATCACTCATTTATTCGAATTTTGTAGGCACTGGTGGCACAGTATGAGTTGGAGCTTGGTCAGCTCGACGCGAAGATCGCCTTTCTCCATGGTGATCTTGAAGATGAGATCTACATGTCTCAGCCTACGGGGTTCAAGACTACAGTATAGGAGAATATTGTATGTAAGTTGAAGAAATCACTTTATGAATTAAAGTAATCACCAAGGCAGTGGTATAAGTATTTTGAAGTTTCATAAGAGGCATGATGTACACACGGAGTTATTACGACCCATGTGTGTATTATAATAAGCTACCGAGTGGAGAGTACATTTATCTACTATTGTCTGTGGATGATATGCTCGCTTTTAAGAGCAGATTTACGATTGATAAACTGAAAAAGACTTATTTTCTGAATTCGAGATAAAAGATCTTAGTGAAATGAAAAAGATGCTGAGCATGGAGATTGAGCGAGACTGAAAAGGTGACAATGTTAGCTTGACACAAAAGGGATATTTGAAGAAGATATTTCAGAAATTCAACATCAACGAGACAAAGTCTGTAAGTACACCATTGGTTCCTCATTTTAAGTTAAAAGTTACTATGTCTCTCACAGTTGAAGAGCGTGAGTATATGACTCACGTACTTTATACTAGCGTGGTTGGTAGTTTAATGTATGCAATGATGTGTATAAGGCCTGATCTGTCACAATCTGTCTCAGTGGTTAGCAGATACATACATGATCCCGGCATGGGTTATTGGGAGACAGTAAAGTGGATTCCTATGGTACATCAAAAGTACCATAAATGTTGGTTTGGTGTTCGAGAAGAATTCTACAGGTAAGCAGGAGTCTATTAGATACGTTGATTTTGACTATGCAGGAGACCTCGACAAACACCGTTCTGCAACATGTGTTTACATTGGCCCAAGCATCGGTGTGTTGGCACGCTATTCTACAGTCTATTATTGCATTGTCTATGACCATAATGGAGGCTATGAAGGAGGTAATTTGACTTCAAAGGTTACTTGACGACTTGAGAATTGATCAGAATCTATTGAAGATCAATTGTGATAGCATGAATGCTATCTATTTGGCAAAGAATTAAGTATATCATGCAAGAATACAACACATTGACGTCAAGTTTCACTTTTTCAGGAGATTCTTAAGGAGGGTGACATCGAATTATGAAAGATTCACATGAAGGAGAATCCCGCCGATATGCTTACCAATGTTGTTCCGGGAGTGAAGTTTGCACATTTCAAAGAGTTACTCCATATCTTTCAGTCGCTTGAGCTTGATGGAGCTCATTTGGATGAATTACAAATGGTTTGATCCTCTGGGCAGGGGGTATATAGGTAACCACATTGGTACAATCCGTTGGAGTCGACATGATGCTATGTTGTGTTCGGCTCAGATTTGAGAAATCTTCACTGAGGTGGATAATTGTAAGGAGAGAGTGTAAAATATTATTAGTAGAGTTTTTTAACTCATTGGAGAAGATAGAGAGGAGATCGGAGTTTAAAGGTGCATGGTAGAAGTCCAAGTCACAGCTAAAGACAAAGGGCCAGTCGACCGACAATGCACAAAATGCGCACTTGGAGAATCAAGGTAGGAACGGTCGACCGTCCAGAAGTCAAGTTGTGGCTCTGCACAACTAGCGGTCGATCGTTCGGTCGACCACACAGAGCACAACTGTTGTACTAAATGAGAGCGGTCGAACGCCCAGTTGATCACACGTCGGGACCTGACAGTTTCCTATTATGTTTCTGACTTTGTTTCTGATCTGATTTCGGATCTGTTGGTTTTTTCTTCGGGGATTCTTTGACTATAGAGGGGCATTATCTATTTGATTGTATCCTATAATTGTTAATAAATAAGATCTTTGTCCCCTTCTGTACCGAAGACGTAGGCAAATTATCAAACCTTGTTAAACTTGTATGTTCTCATTTTCTTCTCTTTACTTGTTTGTTCGTGCAACTGGTGACTATTCTCTGGTGCGGTTATTCTTTGGTGGTTTCCTCCAACATAAACAAAGTTCACTCCTGTCAAGACAGGTATCCATATCAAATATATGGATAGGTTCATGTGTGTGTGTGAGTGTATATATATTGATTGATTGAAGTATGTGTTTTACATTATAATTTGAGAATATAAAATCTACTGTTATGTGACAGGAGAATTCCTTCCATGATTTGTGCACATTATTGGAGTTGGAACTCTATCTATAATATTGGATTTGACAAGATACTGAAGAATATATGATGTAATACAGGTGGATTGCAATCACCTTCAAATTAATAGAAAAAAATCAGAGTTTTGAAAAAGAAATAGAAAAGAGAATTAGGGTTTAATAAAAGAAATAAAAAAAACTGGATAATTTTAGATTTCACACCTTTTGCACCACGTGCTTCACATTTCTTATACCACAGGCTTCACACCCCAATCTTAAGAAATTTAATTGAAAATTTTTCATTCATCATTGACTACCAATAAGAGTTTTGATGTCTACTTATAGGCTTTACAAAAGTCTAGTTCAGAATTTAACCGATGTGATACTAAAAATAAAGAAAAAACTATTAAAATAAAATAAAACAAAATAAACTTAACTAAGGGATGGATCCAACACGTGATGTCCTCATCATTTCCCTCAGGGTGGGAGAAACTCGACCCTGTCAAGTCTAAAATCTCTACACAAATCATCTCAATCAGGCAATGGTGGTGGTTGGAGAACCGTCAGTCATGCATCAAGTTCGAACTAAGATGACGAAGGTGGCACTGGTCTCCGTGATGGATTAGCTACAATTAATGGTAGATCTGAAAGGCACATACATCAGAAAGAGTTGAATCCGCTCCACTAAAAATCGAACCGATTTCAGAGTCCCATGAAAAATTCAACTCATCAGTAATGAAAGTATTCCTCTTTAGGACTCTAATAGGACATGTTCGTCGAGTGTGTAACTGACTCACAATTCTAAAAGAGAATCTCTCAGAGTGAATCGTAACCATCACTACATTTTTAACTGCAAATTTCTGTAAATTACTATGTAGATAGGCAACCAATTTGTACTTATTATTGCAAATTATTATCTATTTATGGGTCTTATCATATAATTTAGGCAAATGTAATGCAACAAACTCACAAGGTAAAACTCCTAAAGATAGAATAAAGAGATATATATGTTTTCTAAGAGGACATACATCAGATACCGCTAATAGTAGAACATCACTAGGACCAGCAAAAATATGATCAAGGTCAAGAAATGACTCCTAACAGTTGCTAAAAGAAGAAACACTAAGAGCAACCTAGTGAATTATAGTAAAGAATTTCACTGACTTGCTAGAAGAGAAAAGTAACTACATAATCACAATCTGCACGAGAGAACTTAAATGACTTACTAGATGTAATGACACTAGTATCAACTGTCTCATGTTCAGTTCCAACCTCTATTATAAGTATGGCAAATGAATACCTAGCAATCTATACGAGCATATTAGACTCAACTCAACTAATATATGCTCAAGGTCATAAATATCATCCTCTGAAATATTGATATCATCAAGTATGAGTGTACTAGTCTTTACTAATTCATCAAAAATATTACTAGTAACCTCAGAAAGAATGTGGACATCCTCGACAATATTTGAGTTATCAATATCATCAATTTGCAAATTAACAGTATGTTGGCTCTTCAAGGGGTACTAGTAATCATAACGTTCAAATTCTTTACACTTAAAACACTTAATCGAGAGACACTCATAAGCATAATGTGCATATCCCTCACATGTAGAACACCTCTCTCTGGCTTTGAAAGTGGACAATTTCAACTCTAAAGTCAAAAGAAACATCTCTTTGATAGCTTAAACTTCATGACATATAAGATCAACTCTTTTTTGAAATCAAGTCTTAATCCGTTATAATATATATAGTAGGAATACGATGTATCTAAAAGCCACATTCAAATACAAGCTCCTCAAATTTAAGCTTATACTCGGTAATCTCCCTGATGTAGATAAAATAACTCTTTAAAAATTCACAATCTAGAGGGAATAAATTTTTCATAAGCTTTTCTTTCATTTAATCTCACGTCTGTATAGGTCTGAAGTATATTCTCTCTTCTTGTCTTTCTACGGTATTTCAATAATTTAGAGTTGCAGATCTTAGTTTCTTGTAGAAAATCGGACACCATGAGTTTTGAAAAGTTCATACAAATCAAAATAGTATTCCAGGTGTGCTGTTCAATCACAAAATTCACGAGGGTCATATGTATCATAAATTTTGATAGGGGCTACACTGCTTTTTCGTTGGACTTCTTCTCTCCTAACAACACGCCTATCATAATAATTACGCTATCTAGTGCGATGTGATTTCGTGTTTCGTGACTCATGCCAAGTATGATAATTACACTCCCTAGTGCGATATTGTGAATCTGTATTTCCTGACTCTAGGGGACGCAATTAAAATCTCGTGCTAAACTCAGAATTATCTACAACTTAACCTAAGACAAACTGTAATGCAAAGAAATACAAACAAACAAATGATAATGCAAAGTTCGTAGAATCAAACACAACTAAATGCATACACTAAATGATGAAAATTAAATCCTAAAAGGCTTAATCTCTGTATACAAGGAAATGCAATCTTAAATGATAATGTTAAGCAACTGACAAATGAACACCATTTATTATGCATAATAAAATACAAATAAAAGCACAACCACTAGAGTTTGCTAGAAATGAACAATTTAAAAATTAGATCAGGTTATAATATAACTTGAGGAGGTGAGTAGTTCACACTCAAACATAAGCCCTGTAAGAGTCTTTAGATGATTCTCCACAACTAATAGCTGAAAATATTGTAAGAAAGCTCTATAACAGCTGCAACACGAGTTCGACGTGACCAGAAAAGACTGCTTTGAAAATGGCTCGAATCGGCCTTGAAACAGGCTCGAATCAATTTCAACTGAGTCGGGACTAAGACTGAGTCAGAATGAGCCAACTCGGTATTGCTCATTGAGTCAACTCGGCTCGATCGACTCGGCTGAACTGATGACGTCAGCGTCATCTCGTGTTGACTCAGATTGGCTCAGGTCAGATCCTGTGCTGCAAGCAGCCGGGTTTGATCGCTGTCGGGTCGGATTGGTCCTTATGTAAACCCAAAGTGATTTTAGACCCAATTTTCTCGCAATCTTGTGGATGGTGGTGCTAGCGGGGCAAACAGTGTTGGTGATGTAGACGAGGCGACGGAGTCACTATTGCTATCGAGGGAGATGATGATGAGGTTGTCGGCGTGGGGTTAGGGCGGCGACGATCCCGCGTCAAGGTCAGGGTGGCGTGGAGTTTACTGTCGAGGCTCTGGGAAGATTTGCAGTCATCGGTGAAGGCAGATGGTGTCGACGCGGTGAGGATGAGATCGAGTCATGGATGTTGATGGTGAAGGCTGACAAGTCGAGGCGTGGATGAGACCTCCTTTCGATACGAGACCTCTGTATGTCGGCTGCAGCAGGGGCGGTTGTGGGCTGCTGGTGGCTGGCACAGCAGGGGCAATCATGGGACGCAGGTGAGGGAAGGAGTCGGCAGGCACAAGCGACAAGTGAGGGGAGGATGAGGAGGGGAAGGGGGATAGGTGCAAGTGGCTGCTGTGGGTAAGGTTAGGGTTGGGTTTTTTTTGAGAAGGTGAGGAGTGAAGAAGGTGAACAATAGTGCTTTGGAATTTTTTGTTGAACAGATCTAGGGTTCCAAGTCTAGGGTTTTGATCTAGTTTTTTTTGTTTTTTAAGCTAGGGTTTGTAGAGAAGCTAGGTTTTTTGGGAAAGGAAAGAGCTAGGATTTTGAATTTTTCTTAAATGGATCTAAGAAAAATTTAAAGGGGATTGGAACCAAAGCTCTGGTACCAAAATTGATGTAATATGGGTGGTCGCAATACCTTCAAATCAATTGAAAAGGGAATTTGGGTTTTGAAAAAAACATTAAAAGAAAAATTAGGGTTTAAGAAAAGAAATAAGAAAACTGGATAACTTTAAGCTTCACACCCCTTATACCACGGGCTTCACACCCCAACGGGCTTCACATTCCAATCTCAAGAACTCAATACCCAAGAAATTTGATAGAAAAATTTTCATTCATTCATTGACTACTAATAAGAGAAGTTTTGAGGCCTATTTATAGGCTTTACGAAAGTCTAGTTCCAGAATATAACGATGTGGTACTAAAAACAAAGAAAAAGAAAACAACTAAACTAAAATAAAATAAAGCAAAAATAAACTTGACTATGGGATGGATGCAACACGTGAGGCTCTCATCAATGTATGTTGTCTAACGTTTAATACATATTAGGATTATGAGACATGCAACATTGTTTGCTAATGCTAAAATAACATGCTGGTTTTCTCAATTGCCATGACATAAAACAGGTATTGGTTAATTGAGGATACTAATGTTAATGATTTATTCAAACTGTATTTCTTTCTGAGAAAAATCATACTATTTGAATATTCTGGTGATAACATTTCTAGTCTGAAAAGACATTATGATTGTCACTGAAGTCTCAGACTTATCCAGAATGTTTGGATGTATCTGGTTCTATAATTGACAAATTGGGTAGGTTCTTTCTGGAAATAAGCTAGAATAATTTTATCATCTTTTAGTTCTCATATAATTATGAATATAGGAACTCACCCTATTCATGTATTTTAACAGTTACACATTTTCTGTTTTGCAAGCAGCAAATCTTCAAGATTGAAATATTTCTTTGCACTTGTATGAATAAGAATATACCACTTTATTCAGAGGTAACTGATTTATCATAATTTATTTGTTGCATATGACTAATGTTCCTATATATTACAAAAACAGCTTATAAAGATGGATCACAAAGTAAAGTTGTCCAGGCTTCAAGCATCAATATATCGGCATCTGGCTTCAATTGGTATTCCAAAGAGCGCACATTGTGTCACTCTGAGTATGGCAGAGGAGTATTTAGTAAATGCTGTTGCCCGCTCTTCTTTGCCTCCGCCAGAGTACGCATATCGTCTGTCCAATGCATCTTACATCCATATTGTGATCCTAACCGACAACATCCTGGCTGCTGCTGTGGCGGTCTCTTCTACTGTGACAAGCTCTAAAGACCCTGAGAAGTTTGTCTTCCACATTATCACTGATAAGAAGACGTACAATGCGATGCATGCCTGGTTCACCCTCAATCCAGTCTTTCCTGCCATTTTAGAGGTCAAGGGCTTGCACCAGTTTGATTGCCCCCCTCATATGAGTGCTACAGTTATGGAAACAGTTGAAGAGATCCACCAAGGCTTAATGGCTCATCAGAACTACAATGGCGGTGATCAGGTTTATAGAAGGCTTGAGGGTCTAAGTCCGAGTTCCTTTTCCCTACTGAATTACCTAAGAATTCATCTACCAGAGGTATTTATGATGTTCTTCGTTATAAGAGTGATATTTTTGAATGTGATATTTTTCAATGTTCAACTGCCTGTATATTTAGTCTAGAATGTTCAACTGCCCGTATCTGTACAGTTGTTCCCAAAGCTCAAAAGGGTGATTCTTCTGGATGACGATGTTGTGGTGCAGCATGACTTGTCACCACTGTGGGATCTAGATCTCAGTGGGAAAGTCATTGGTGCAGTTGGTCCTGGAGAGGATAGCGATGGCCATTGTCCCGGCAGAGAGCTCGATCACTACTTCAATTTCTCAAATCCTTTCTTTCTTTCACATAGACTGGACCAAGGTCAGTGTTCATGGTTAGGCGGTATGAACATCTTCAATCTTGAAGCATGGAGAAGGACCAACATAACACCAACATACCAGCAAATGCTCAAACTGGCAAGTTCCATTCATCAACACTCAGACTAGTCGATTCTTGATGTCTTTTACTTGAAGGATGCAAATCTCAATCACCATCTCCGTCTCTTTTTCTCATGCAGAATCGCGAATCTGATTTTGCTCTTTGGCGTTTGGGCTGGCTACCGCCAGCTTTGGTTGCTTTCGATGGTAAAGTGCAGGCGATTGACCCTTTGTGGCACTTGTCAGAATTAGGTCGGCGGGTGCCAGAGCCAGAGGTCGTGGACTCCGCTGCAGTTCTGCATTTCAGCGGTCCAAGAAAGCCATGGCTTGAGATTGGTTTTCCCGAGCTACGAAAGTTGTGGCTGGATCATCTTAACCACTCTGACGAGTTCTTAGTGAGCTGCAGAGTTGTGCAGTGAGGGAAGCTGAGCATATTTGAACACGTTTCATATGTATATGATGACATATATATCTTTTTGGTAGACAGAGAGGAGAATTGAGCAGGGGGAAGAGGGTATTGCCTTCAGTCTCTGCTCAAAGCTTAGCTCTGTTTACTGTTTTTATTGTTAGGAGATGTCCAGTTAAAAGTTGTATACGTGGAGGGGGAGAGCTAAAGGAGCATCTCTCCTTTGATATATACATATATCTATATACTCATACGAGAATATAGCCAGTGTAACAGCTACGTCGATATAGAATGATATGATTATTCATCATTTTCTTCTTCATGAGTTCTTCTCCTTCATAATCCCTAGTTTCTCACTTTTCGTGCACAATCGTTGCTTTTGTATTCGGATCGTTTGCCTGTGTACAGTTAAAAAGGTTTCAAAATGTTACGTAAAATCTTTGATACGTTGTAGGATACACTCGAGATTTTCTTTTACCCCCCTGAACTCACAAGACATCTACGGTCTGCCACATTACTGCAAAATGCTACCGTAGTTATTTTGTTTTGCTTTTAATATGTGAAACTCCACTGAATGTTATTTTTGTACGCATTATTTCAGTTATTGTTAACACTATTTCGGGGTTTGTTTTGCTTATAAGTTTTTTAAGATGTAGTTTATTTTAAGTTATAGTTTGAGGTTGAGAAACTATATTTTGTAAACTCTTAACGATAGTTTCTAAACTGTATTTTAATGATGAAAGAAAGAAGTTAAAGAACTAATTTCGTATGCGTACACGTCTATTTTTAATGATTCCCTATAATACTCAGATTATACTCCTTATCATTTATATACAAGTAATACTCATACGAATAATAGTTTGGCGTATAATACTTAAGAAGAAATAGAGATATCAATTCTCTTGTGACTTGAGCATTATTTATTTTTAAATAAACTTCGAGTTTCTCTCATTTTTAGTAAAAAAATTCAAAATTTATTTTTTTTATTATGAATTTCTATTTCTAGTTTGTCTTGATTTTTATTTGGAAAAATTAAGTTATTTCTACCATCCTCCAACCACCAACCGCCCTAATAAAGGTGGTTACTATTGATTGCATAGTAACCCAAAGTTTTTCAATAAATAGACCCTTCCTGATACATTTCAATGTACACTTCAGAAATCAATAAGAATTTCTCTTTCTACTCTATCTCTCTAGAATTCTTTCTCTCAGTGTTATGTTTCTCGGGTTTTATAATATGTTATCAGCACGAGCGCTCTAATTCTATCACAAGCCTCTACCTCCATCAGCTCAGGGAAAAAGTTTTATCACAAGCCTCCACTTCCATTAGCTCAAAGTAAAAGTCCTATCATGAGCATCTACCTCCATTAGCTCAAGGAAAAGTTTTGTCATAAGCCTCTACCTCAACTATCTCAAGATAAAAACGACAAGTTATTCTACTCATAATACTCGTATAACATCACTACTATATATGAAAGAAGGCTCTGCCATCTATTTATAATAATGTGATGTGATTACAAAAAGTTAGATTTTATACTCATTATATTCATATAACACTACTGCTATATATGAAAGGAGTTTCTGCCATCTATTTATAGTAATGTGATGTGATTATGACAAACTAATAATATTTTCTGTTATTATCTAACTTTACTAATCTCTCCATTTATGCTTGAGTGAAATTAATTCCAAGCTACCAATATTATATATTTTATTGCTCTGCTATTTATATCTATATAAATATTCACTAAAAGGTTTACTGAGTAGTGTGATGAGCCAATATTTATTACTTCATTACTTATATCTGCATAAACACCCACTAAATAGTGTGGCGTGCTTGTATTAATATAGCTCATAAATATACTGTTGGCCCGAAGCCTTTCACCATAGTTTTGATGATAGCTAACTTATGAAGTTATGTTACTAATGATCTTATGTTTGTTAAGTTTCAGAAATTGATCAAGATCTTAGTTGGTGTTTTAGCTTCAACAAAAGACTCGAGGTGAAGATTGAAAGCTATCACGTGTTGATTCAAGGGCTCACATTTAAAGATCGCATCAAGAACTCAGATGGAGTTAAGCTCGTTTGGATCGTGTTTTGGATCGAGTCGACTTGGAGAAGAAGATCGACAAGAAGACTTTGGTATAGTTTTGTTTATTAATTTAGATCTTGTGTAAGGATAGAATAGTATTGAATTGCTCAAGTTCACACACACAAGTTTATTTGTCACTTTCATGATAAATAATTTTGATTTCGGTTTAACCGTTTTGTTTTAAAATTTTACTTTTACATGGTTTATATCTACATAAAATAACTTTCATGGTTTATATATGTGTTGGATTCTATCTACACATATTAGAGTTTTATTGTTTAGAAAAACTTATTTCTATGCATTCATGTGCTTCGGTTCAACATGTATACGGTTTTGAGTTTCAGATTATCAAGTATACATATATCGGTTTCATGAATAAATTCCATCAAAAGAAGTTTACATGGTTTATATATATATTGAATTTCATCCATATAAATTGATGGTTCATATATGTTTAGATAAACTTATTTTGATGTATCTAATTCATGTGTTTAAGTTTTGTTTTTGTCAAAATTTATTTTGATATTTATTGTAAAAAATAAGTATATAATATTTATTATGTGTATTAGATTCTATCCATACGCACTATGCTTCAAATGTGTTTTAATATCTTATTTTTGTATTTATACAAGTTTATAGAAAAATCAGATTTCCATTTCAATGTTTGGATTTTTGAAAACACGATTCTTTGATTTTTGCCTATATTTTTTTATCTCAAAAATAGTTCAATTATTTGTAATATGTATTGATTTTTGATCACACATATTTATACTTCAAAGTATTTATGTAAACTTATTTTTGTGGAATCTATGAGGATTTATTGGAATTTTTATGGGTTTATGAAGTTAGTTTTTAAACCCTGAAATTTGGGTTTTTGGGTTGCTTATGGTCGACCGACCGGTCGACTGATGTACACATGTGCACGAGCCTAACTAGCGGTCGAGTGACCGACTCAAGCCCACTTTCGGGCTTGGCTTGGTCAACCGACCAAAAGAGTCTTACTCTCTGTTTTTGGGGTGGTCGACCAACAATCCCAATGGTCGGATTTCTGACCATTGACGGTCGACCGACTGGTCGACCGACAGTTCAATTTGAGACTAATAGCTAGCTTTTTGAGCTGTCTTATAAAAGGGGTTTTGGAGCCAATTTTGGTTAAGATTTTTAACAAGTTTTCAAGAGCTATTTTGCCTACTTTCTGAAGAGTTTTTAAATAAGCTTTTGGTGCTAAAATTCTATATTTTTATTTAGTTTCAAAGTTTTAGAAAATTAAAGAAAAACAGGTTTTGATAATCTAGTTTCTTATTCTACATTTTTATATCATTTCAAGAGTTTTCCAAGTGTTTCTCTTTGTGTTTCTTATTCAAAATCTTTGTTCACCCACATATTTGAGCTCTTCATTGAGAATCTATTATCTAGGATCATTGTATTGTGAGAGGTTTTATTTGTGGTCTTTTGAGATCACCAAGTATTATTTGTGATCATTGAATCATCAAGTTGTAGACTCTTCTTTGCTTTGTGCCTGGCTTTGTGCCTACCCTCTTGTGTAGAGGTGTGAGAGAGTTATAGCTGTGTACTCCCGATTGTAAGTTGTAATTTCTCGGTAGAGGTCCCTTTTTTGAAGATCCTTAGTGGATAGTTGTAATCCTTCTGTGTGAAGGCAGGGACGTAGGGCGGTAGCTCGAATCTCGAAACATATCCTTGTGTTTGTGTTTGAATCTCTCTATCTCTCAACTCTTATATCTTGCATTGTTATTATTGCTCATATCTATACATACTTGATATTGTTTGTGTGCTCACACTTGTGTTTAACTAAGAGAGGTATTGAAGCACATCAACTCTTAGTTTAGAGGAATCGTGAGGAGAAGTTCTAGAGCCCTTCACGAGGAATTCAGCTTTACTTTTGGTTACACGTTGTGTGTGTTAGCATTTATTTTTAATTCCGCACCTTTCGTCCTAGATTAGCACTACACGTATTCACCCCCCTCTAGGTGTATCTTTTCAATTGGTATCAGAGCCTATGCTTCTGATATTCGGTTTAGCCATCTAGGAGTGTGATCTTTTTATTGCTAATCTAGTTTTTGCTTTGCACACTAATTTGTTTACATTCATGGATTATCTTGCACCACTCATGTATGATGTTTTTAACATTGATAAATGAAAGTTTATGATGAATGCTTACCTTAAAGCTCTAAGATTGTATGTTTATCTTGCCACTACCAAGAAATCTTATATTGATAATGACAAGTATTTAGAGGCTAATACACAAGCGCTGCATGTACTTAGGCAAACATTTAGCAAAGATCATTTATCTATGGTTTCTCAATGTGATTGGTCTTTTGCAGTGTGGAACATATTGGTCTCTTCTAAGGAACAAGTTTCACACGATGTTGAGAGAACCTATTGTAGATGAGTCCGACCAAGCGTGCTATATGGCCTAAGGGATTGACTTCCTTGAGGTAACTTCGGGTACTCATCTAAATGATTGTGCTAGCTCTTCCAATGATGATAATGCTATGGATGCACATGCCTTGAATGAAGAGTTTTCTATGTTTTGTGAAAACTTACTTTCAAAATATAAGGTTTTGAATAGTAAGAGTTTTGATTTAAAAAAAGAAAAAGAGTTGTTATTTTCAAATTCGATTTGGTTTTAAAAGAGACGGTTGAGGTTTCAAGTGAAAGAGATTCTTTGAAATCTCAACTTGATCTTATTTTGAAAGAAAATGAGATTTTAAAAAGTAAAAATGATTAGGATGTTGATTTAGAAAAAAAAATGATGTTTTATCTTCTAGACTTGATTTTGTCTTAAAAGATAATGATTCTTTAAAAAATAAAATTATTTTGATCTCTAAAGAATTAGAATGTATTTCTTTAGAAAATGTTTCTTTGGAATGATTTTGCTTCTCATGCTTGTTATGATTCTATTGTTTTACTTCCTCGTGATCAGAGTTTTGTTTCTCTTTCATGCTCCGCATCTTCTTCAAGTATCGATAATGATATTTGTATTTTGAAGAAGAGTGTAAATTATTTGGGCTCTACTTTGAGCCAATGTGTCATGAATGACATGAGGTTGGAATCCATGTTTCGCAAGAAACATGCTCCACATTTACATGCACACCCTTCACGGCATACACATGCTCATCGTGCTCACACACATAATTTCATGTATGCTAGAGTGTACACTTGTACACATTGTGGTCGAATGGGCCACCTTGCAAAATTTTATTATGATAGAATATTTAAATTTTGCAAGTAAACTTGTTTGGGTTAGGAAAGGTACTAAACCCCATGGACCGAAGAAAATTTGGGTAGCAAGATCAATTCCTATTTCTCTTGATAATGGTATGGGAACTCACAAGACATGAGAGATCTGGTGCCTTGGTGGTTGATGCGTTTGAGTTTGATAGACACTACATTAGATGCATCGCTATTGAGGATGCCTTGGTGGAGGACCACGATATTTTTGGAGACTTTGAGAGTAGTTCTTCGGTTTGGTAACTATCTTTATTCTCTTTTATATGTTTATAATTATATGGTTTTGAGATTGAATGCTTTTAGCATATCTTGGTTTTCATGTTCATTATAGTTAAATGCAATGCTCATTAGACTTGTGATATACATATATAGTATTTGAGATACACCCATATTTATATTAATTTATATCTTTATATTCTCAATTATTGTTTAGATATTGTGTATATCCTAGTATTAATAATACTTGCATTAACACTAATGATCATATTGTTCATCTTCCATGTTTTCTTGTTTTTGTGCGTATCATGTTTTGATTACATGTTTAAATGTAATTTTCATTAAAACTTATAATTAGTGAGCTACACTTGATTCTTATTTTTGCGCGCTTTATTTCTTATGTGTATTCATTATATGTACTTGTATAACTTAATTTTGATGATTATTGCATTTATACTTGTACTTCTATACTTGTTTTTATAACACCCTTGACATGTTTTGTTATTAAATTAGAATGTGTTTATCTTCATGTATATGTAAATTTTATTAAAACTACTTAATATACATGTTCTATCCTTGAGTCACTTACATTATATGCCATATATTTTCTTATGGACTCACTTCATGTTTGCGATAAATATGTATACTTTAGTTTTGATATTACATATATATATATTCCTTGAAGTATATATTTACATCCTCTATTTGTTTATTGATAAGTTTTAATGTAAATGAGATTTCCCATGATTTATGTTTTCATGTTTATGAAAAAGGAATTTCATTTGTTTCGATTGAGCTTCATTGCCTTATCTCCATGCATATATTGATTATATGATTTTTGTGCACTTTACATCATTTATTAACTCATGATTTTTGATTCATGAGTATATATGTGCTTCAATGATCTTTGAGTGTCAATTATTGTATATTTAGCATGTTTTCATGGGATGTGTGTGTGTGTGTGTTTTATTCCTTACTTGAAAGATTTCGTACTAATTTTTAAAATTACTTTAAACTAGTTCTTTATTTTTTAATTGGTAGTATTTTCAATCTAACTAAAATTATTTTCAAAAATTATTTTTAAAAACTTCTACTTTAGAAGGGCGGTTTGTTGGGCGACCATGTCTTGTATACTCACATTGTATATTTTTTAAACATGTGCATTATAGAGTGGATGTTATGAGTTATACATGATTCTTATAATATTTTATTTTTGTATACTCATGTTTCTTATATATATGTGTCATATTTCAATTGGTATTTAAATTGATCATACATACATATATATGATTTCTTGTGCTAGATTAACAATATTTATACATATATGTTATATAGCACAAATTATTTTATGCTAAACTTAATATAGTTTTAAATATTAATTGGTATCTTTTACAAGCTTATGCATTGGTTTTATTAGTATTTCAAAAAGGAGGATAAAAATTCTTGATTTTATTTTTAATCGGTATCTTACTCCCACTCTTTTTGAGAAAATATTTTATTTTAGAAAATGCTTATATTTTTCATAATGGTATCAATTGTTTACAAATGGTATCTATAATGGTTTAGAATCTAAAAAGATTGACATCATGGATTATTTACTTTCAATTGTTATAATTTTTATATGATATCCTTGTTGTTTTTCAATTGGTATTTTTTTTGGTATCAAAATAATTTATATTTTTCACTTTAAATTGGTATATATTTTTATTTTCTATTTGTATATGTTTTAAATTGGTATTTTGCCCATTTGTTGATGATTGACAAAAAAAGGGAGAAAGATTAGTTTATATATGCATGTTTGAATGATTTTAGTGTTTATACATGCTTATATATTTTATGCATATCCATGTGCATATGTTTTATGATTTTGATATCTAGAGTTTTTATTGCATATCCATTCAATTGATATCAGAGTATTAATATATATATGCATATTTATTTGTGTATATGCATATATATGTTTTTATGTTTAAGTACTTCATTAAATATCTATATCTTTTTATAGTTTTGATATCTAGAGTTTTTATTGCATATCCATTCAATTGATATCCGAGTATTAGTAAGTATGTATGTTTATTTGTATTTATGCATATATATGTTTTTATGTTTAGGTGCTTCATTGAATGTCTATATGTTTATGGTATGCATGAGTTAAGGGGGAGCTTTTATGAAGCTTATTTTAATTCATGTATATATAACCTTATAATTTTTGTCATCATCAAAAAGGGGGAGATTGTTGGCCCAAAGGCCTTTCACCCTAGTTTTGATGATGACTAATTTATGAAGTTATATTACTAATGACCTTGTGTTTATTAAGTTTCAGATATTAATCAAGATCTTGTTGGTGTTTTAGCTTCAACAAAAGACTCGAAGTCAAGATTCGAAGCTATCACGTTTTGATTCAAGAGCTCGCATTTAAAGATCGCATCAAGTACTCGAGATGGAGTCAAGCTCGTTTGGATCGTGCTTTGGATGAGTCGACTTGGAGGAGAAGATCAACAAGAAGACTTTGGTTTAGTTTTGTTTATTAGTTTAGATCTTGTGTAAGGATAGAATAGTATTGAATTACTCAAGTTCACGCACACACAAGTTTATTTATCGCTTTCATGATAAATAGTTTTGGTTTCGGTTTAATCATTTTGTTTTAAAGTTT
Source organism: Agave tequilana (assembly GCA_038442645.1). Lineage (NCBI taxonomy): Eukaryota > Viridiplantae > Streptophyta > Magnoliopsida > Asparagales > Asparagaceae > Agave > Agave tequilana. The sequence goes on from JAVJIF010008230.1 coordinate 107,442, forward strand.
ACGTTTACATAGTTTATATCTACATAAAATAAGTTTCATGGTTTATATATATTTTAGATTCTATCTACACATATTTGAGCTTTATTGTTTAGAAAAATTTATTTCTATGAGTTCATGTGTTTCGGTTCAACATGTATATGGTTTTGAGTTTCGGATTATCAAGTATACATATATCGGTTTCATAAATAGGCTCTATCAAAAGAAGTTTACATGGTTTATATATTTATTGGATTTCATCCTTATACATTGATGGTTCATATATGTTTAGATAAACTTATTTTGATGTATTTAGTTCACGTGTTTAAGTTTTATTTTTATCAAAACTTATTTTGATATTTATTGTCAAAAATAAGTATATATATCATTTATTATGTGTATTGGATTCTATCCATACACACTATGCTTCAAATGTATTTCAATATCTTATTTTTGTATTTATATAAGTTCATAGAAAAATTAGATTTCCATTTCAAAATGTTTGGATTTTGGAAAATACGATTTTTGGTTTTGCCTATATTTTTATCGCAAAAATAGTTCAATTGTTTGTAATATGTGTTAATTTTTGAACACACATATTTGTACTTCAAAGTATTTATATGAACTTATTTTTGTGGAATTTATGAGGATTTATTGAAATTTTTATGAGTTTATGAAATTGGTTTTTAAACCCTGAAATTTGAGTTTTTGGGCTGCTTACAATCGATCGGCGGGTCGACCGCAGGCTAGCTCGGTCGACCGATGTGCACATGTGCATGAGCCCAACTAGCGGTCGACGACTAGCTCAAGCCCACTTTCGTCGACCGACAAAGAGAGTCTTACTCTCTGTTTTGGGGCGGTCGATCGGGCAGTTGATCGACAACCCCACGGTCGGATTTTCGACCATTGGCGGTCGACCGGAAATCCGACCGGTCGACCAACAGTTCAATTGAGCCTAACAGCTAGTTTTTTGAGCTGTCTATAAAAGGGGTTTTTGGAGCCAGTTTTGGTTAAGATTTTAACAAATTTTCAAGAGATATTTTGCATACTTTCCGAAGAGTTTTTAAACAAGTTTTTGGTGCTAAAATTCTATATCTTTATTTAGTTTCAAAGTTTTCGATAATTAAAGAAAAATAAATCTAGTTTCTTGTTCTACTTTCTTATATCATTTCAAGAGTTTTCTCAAGTGTTTCTCTTTGTGTTTCTTATTCAAAATCTTTTTTCACTCACATACTTAAGCTTTTCATTGCAAATCTATTCTCTAGGATTATTATATTGTGAGAGATTTTATTTGTGGTCTTTTAAAATCACCAAGTATTGTTTGTGATCATTGGATTACCAAGTCGTAATCTCTTTTTTTGCTTTGTGCTTAGTTTTGTGCCTACCTCTTGCGTAAAGGTGTGAGAGAGTTGGAATTGTGTACTTCCGGTTGTAAGTTGTAATTTCTCAGTGGAGATCTCTTTATGAAAGATCGTTAGTGGATAGTTGAAATTTTTCTGTGTCAAGGAGGAGACGTAGGGCGGTGGCTCGAACCTCGAAACATATCTTTGTGTTTGCATTTGGATCTCTCTATCTCTTAACTCTTATATCTTGCATTGTTATTATTGCTCATATCTATACATGTTTGATATTGTTTGTGTGCTCACACTTGTGTTTAACCAAGAGAGCTATTGAAGCATCTCAACTCTTACTTTAGAGGAATCATGAGGAGAAACTCTAAAGCCCTACACGGGGATTTCAGCATCACTCTTGGTTACACACTGTATATGTTAGCATTTAATTTTAATTCCGCACTTATTGTCCTAGGTTAGCACTACATCTATTCACCCCCTCTAGGTGTATCTTTTCATATACGTGCTACTATGCATTTATTTTAGCATCTTCTTTATTATTTATTTAATTGAATTAAATCTAATTATTTTTCTCTCTCCTCCAATGGTTATTAACTGCTAGTTTTTACTTTATAAATTGGTGATTCTAAACCCCATAACTCACTTCTCAATCTCTCTTCATCCCAAATTTCTTCATCATCTCTACAAGCTTTTTAGTCAAAATTTTCAAAAGTTGTTTAGTCTATTTGTAAAGTTTGTTATCATCATCATTATCATCATCATCATTATCTTTTTGTTAAAGATATATCTCCAAGTGATTTTCAACTGAACCTTTTACTTTTAGTGTTTATTTTTTCTTTTGTTTACAGCTATTATGATTGAAATGTAAATTTTATTATTTTATTCTGAAATAATAATATTGTTATTCTAATTATTTGTGTATTCTGTTATAGTTATCATCATATCAAACCTTACAAAGTTTGAGTTCATTCCATATGATATCACGAGAAGGAATTATAAAGTCTTGGGTCATTGACATAAAAATGCATCTCGAGTCAGTGGGTCTCACTGAGACAATAAAAGACATGAATTCTACGTCATCACATAATAAGACAAAAGTGATGATTTCATACGTAGACATCTTAACGAGTGCTTACAATGTGAACATCTCACAGCGAAAGACCCAAGTATCTTATGAAAAAAATCTTAAAGAAAGATTTCATCATCAGAAGGAAGTTGTGTTTCCTACCACACGTGATGAATAAAACGCTTTGCATTTCCAAAAACTCAAGAAAGTCAGTGACTATAACTCTATAATGTTCATAATAGTATCTCAATTGAAATTCTATGGGATGAATATCACAGTTGAAGAAATGCTGGAGAAAAATTACTCCACATTTCATGCATCTAATATAACACTGCAACAACAATATAGGTTGCATGGTTTTAAGAAATATTTTGAACTAATTTTATCTCTTCTTATGGCAGAGAAGAATAATAAAATTTTGATAAAGAATCATTAGTCTCATCCTACCAGTTCAGCAGCATTTCTAGAAGCAAATGCTGTATTTTTTAAAATTATGGACGAGAATATAATCATGGTCGTGCCTGTGGATGTGGTCGTGGATATAGACGTGGTCAAAATGGCTATTAAAGCACTTCACAAGGTCGAAGTAGTTATTACAACCTTCACAAAACAACACGATCCACAAGAAGCATCATGTGGAAAGACATGATAAAGGAAAAAATGTTCGTGAAAATTCTCTTTGGAATCTTGAAGATTCCTATTATAAATGTGGTTTCAAAGGGCATTGGTCTCGATCTGTCGAACACCGGAGCACCTTTGTGAACCTTATAAGGCATTCTTGAAAGAAAAAGAAAAGAAGTGAATTTCACTGAATATCATGATCTTATGGATGATTCATCTCATCTTTCTGCTTTAGATTTTACTAATGATTTTGCTGACAAGATTAGTGGTGATAATTAGATATATGAATGTATTATTATGTTTTGCTATTTATGTTTGTCTAATATCTTCAAATGTAATATTTTATTTATAATAATATGTTTAAAATTTAATTCTCACCAAATAATTAATTTTTACATGAAGCTTGATATGGATTATACTAATGATGGAGCCAAATTCAATACCGGTGATATTTACATATCGGATAGTGGCACAACACACACTATTCTAAACTATAAAAGGTACTTTTCTGATTTAAAACCAACAAATTCATTTATCAATATAATATCAGGTCCCGTAGACTTATTGAAGAAACTGGTAAAGTCAGCTTCATATTACCAATGGAATAAAATTTTTCATAAATGATGCTTTTTTCTCACCAAACTCCAAAGAAATTTGTTGATGTAACAGAAGAAAATATAAAGTATATGTATCTTGCTACCTATACATCAGGAAAGAAGTGCATATTAGAAAAATACCAAAGCTTTTCTCAGGATTGCATTACACATATATAAATGTGATTGAGTCACATATGGTATTTAAAGAAGATCCACAGACATTAACTCTGTGACATGACCGTTTAGGTCATCCTGCTTCAATCATGATGCGAAAAATTATTGAAAACTCACATAGATATTCATTGAAGGGCCAGAAGATCCTTCAAACTAGAAAAAATTCATATGAGGCTTGTTTTTTTGAAAAATTAATCATGAGACTGTCACTAACTAAAATAAAAACTGAATAACCTACATTTCTTGAACGTATTCAAGGTGATATATGTGGGTCTATTCACCCACTGTGTGGATCATTTCGATACTTTATGATATTAATAAATGTCTTTAGTAGATGGTCACACATTTTCTATTATCTACTAGCAATGTGGCATTTGCGAGATTTTTTACTCAAATAATTAGTTACGAGTATAATTTTTTGATTACACAATCAATAAAGTTAGACTTAATAATGCTGGTGGGTTTATATCTCAAACTTTAATGATTATTATATGTCAATTGAGATTACTGTTGAGCATCCTGTAGCCCATTTATATATACAAAATGATTTGACTGAATCACTGATTAAGCACCTCCAATGCTAGACCATTAATAATGAAAATAAAGCTTCCTATTTCTGTATGAGGTCATGCAATTTTACAGGCTGCGACATTAATTCATATCAGACCAAGTGCATATCATGAGTACTCCCATTACAATTGACATTTGGTCAAGAATCAAATATCTTTCACTTAAGAATTTTTGATTGTATGGTGTATGCACGAATTGCTCCACCACAACATATAAAAATGGGTACTCAAAGAAGACTGAGAATATATGTCAGTTATGATTTCTTTCTATCATAAGATATCTTGAGCATCAAATCGATGATATTTTTGCGGCTCGATTTGTCGACTAAATTTCAATGAGGCAATTTTCCCAGCGTTAGGGAGAAAAGAAACAGGTGAAAAAGGAGATTACATGGAGTGAACTATCTTTATTACATTTTGATCCTCACACAAAATAATGTGAGTCAGAAGTGTAAAAGATTATGCATTTATAAGAAATAACAAATCAATTGATAAATGCGTTCACTGATATAATAAGAGTAACTAAATCAAACATATTAGCTGCAAATGCTCCTTCTCAGATTGAAATTTTAAAAGGACAATCTGAAAACAAAGTCATTAATGAGTCTAAGGCATGCCTGAAGCGTGGTAGGCCAATCGGTTCTAAAGATAAAAATCTTCGAAAAAGAAAGGAGCAGATAAGATGATGACCCCAATATGGAGAATTTGTTTCAGAAGAAATACAAAATAAGACAAATTAAGAGATAGAAAATCCTGAAGGTAAAAAAAATTATGAGATCTCTATTGATTATGTCAATACAGGAGGTATATGAAATCGAAATGAGATAGAAAATATGGATGAAATATTTTCCTATTCCGTAATATGTGATATTGTTAAGGGAAGCGAGGATCCTGAACCAAGATCTATCACTGAATGTCAAAATAGACATGATTGGATTAAATAGAAAGACATTATACATGCTGAATTGAATTCGCTCAATAAACAAAAAGTACTTGGATCTATTATCCTCACACCTGAAGTCGCGAGACCACTACAAATGGGTTTTTGGGCGGAAGCGCAACGAGAAAAATGAGATTATGAGGTTCAAAACTCAACTTGTTTCACAAAGTTTTTCACAAAGACTTGAAGTAATTATGAATAAACATATTCTCCAATAATGAATGCAATTATATTTAGATATTTAATCAGCCTAACAGTTTCTAAAAATTTAGAAATGCGTCTTATGAATGTTATTACAGCTTATTTATATGGATCATTTGATAGCGATATCTATATGAAATTCCTGAAGGATTTAAGATACCTAAAACATCAAGTTCAAAACCCAAAAGTTATATTTGATCAAATTACAAAGATCATTAAATGGGTTAAAGCAATCAGGGCACATGTGGTATAATCGCTTAAGCGAATATTTGTTAAAGAAAGGATATGTAAACAATCCTCTATGCCCTTGTATTTTTATAAAGAAAACAACATCCAGATTCATTATCATTGTTGTCTATGATGATGATTTAAACATCATCGGGACTCATAAAAAGATTTTAAAAGCAATGATGTACTGAAAGGAGGAATTTGAAATGAAAGACCTTAAAGAAAGCAATATTATATTGGTTTACAGATTGAGCACCTTCAAAGTGAAATACTTTTGCATCAATCAAATTATACTGAAAAAGTCTTGAAACGTTAAATCCTTTAAGTACTTCAATGGTTGTTAGATTATTGAATGTGAAAAAAGATCCATTTCACCCTCGCGAAAATAATGAAGAAGTTATTTGTCCTGAAGTATCATACCTAAGTGTAATTGGAGCTCTTATGTAACTTACTAATTGTTCCTAATCAGATATAGCATTTGCTACTAATCTATTAGTAAGATTTAGCTCATCTCCTCTACGGAGACATTGGAATGGAATTAATTATGTATTTCATTATTTTTGAGGAACAACTAATTTCGGTTTATTTTATTCTAGAGGATCAAACAAGAGGTGATTGGTTATGCAGCTGCAAGTTACCTTATAGATCCACATAAAGACAGGTCTCAAACAGGATATGTGTTCACATTTGAAAATACAACGATCTCTTGGAGTTCACAAAAGCAGACACTTGTTGTCACTTCTTCTAATCATGCTGAAGTCATAGTACTCCATTAAGCAAGTCGAAAATGTGTATGACTAAGATCTGTAACTCGACACATTCAAGCAACTTGTGGATTACCAGTCGATAGAGATCCAACAATACTGTTTGAAGACAATGCTGCATGCGTAATGAAGGAAGGATTCATCAAAAGCGACCGAACCAAACACATACCCCAAAGTTTTTCTTATTCAAGCAAGAGCTTAAAAAGGATAAGAAAATTAATATTCAATATATCCGATCAAGTGATAATATGACAGATCCCTTCATAAAGGCACTTCCTACTACAACTTTAAAAAAACTTATTCGTGATATCAGGATGCGTCATTTGCGAGATTTATGGAGAATAACTATTCATAACAACTTAAGGGGAGCTTACGTGGCGATACTCTTTTTCTCTTATTATGATTTTGTCTCACAGGGTTTCTTGGTAAGGTTTTTAACGAGGTAATTAGAACACGTATGAAAAATGGTGTGCTCTTTTTAACGAGGTAATTAGAACACGTATGAAAAAATGGTGTACTCTTTTTCCCTTCGCTATGATTTTATCCCACCGAGTTTTTCTAGCAAGTTTTGTAATGAAACATCATGAATGGTGGATATCCAAAGTGGAGTGTCATGAATATGGCTATCCACCATCCTCCATCCTCCAACCACCAACCACCCATAATAAAGATGGTTACTATTGACTGCATAGTAACTCAAAGTTTTTCTATAAATAAACCGTTCCTGATTCATTTCAATGTACACTTCAGAAATCAATAAGATTTTTTCTTTCTATTATCTCTCTAGAAATCTCCCTTAGTGTTATTTCTCGGGTTTTACAATAGTTATAATATTATTGAATCTTACTCAATTTCTTTGATATATGTACTGAACTTCTAGTTTGTACTTTCCATTGATTTACGAATAATTCTCGAACGTATATGTATCTGAATATTTTACGTTCACATTGTTTTTTGCTGATCTTTTGTTTCTTTTATAAAATATTTGAATTGTATTATACATATATGTATTCTATACCATATATTTTTCATATGCTACATGACTCACACAGCATGGACAGTACCAATCATGGTTAATTTCATTCTGAAACTACTCACTTGCATGGCCGTATCTGAAGTTTGCCCCCATATTATCTAAGTTTCTTAATTATATAATGATTAATTTTTTTCCGCTAAGTAGAAAACTAAACATCGAAAGCAAATTACAACATAACCACCATACATCCCTCCACTCTACACTTATTGGCAATGATATCTGCGCATGAGTTCTCTTCACGATAGAGATGGTAGAGGAATTAGATCCTTCAACAACACATATCCACCATCATTCTTTTTCTGAAGGAAATTAATAGTGGTCAACGAATTGAATCCCCTTCAATCTGTAGAGAAGAGATCAAAATTGGGGATTTTAATTGCCGCCTTGATGGAGTTCCATCTTACACAGAGTCATTATACGGATCGGATCGACTTGCGCAGTCATGTCACTAGGGGTTTGAAGGGGTCGGGGAGCCCCTTGCCGGGAATCTCTGGGGGCGGAGCTCTAAAACAAATTGAATGGAGAGGAGAATGGAACTCGGAGATTGAGAGCAAATTCAGAGTGATAGCAACACAGTTCAAAAAAAGTCAGGAGTACTGTCTCGAATTTCTAGTTCAGAGTGTATAACAGCGCGGATCTTCAGAATCCTAGATGTCTTTGGAGTCTTGGACATCTTTGGAGTTTTGGGCGAATTGGAGTTCGGTTCAGTTTCTATTGTGAGCCCAAATTCGATTGATTTACTTTATTTGACTCTCCCCCCCACTGGCTATAATAGAGGGTTTTGTAACCCTTATTAAATAAAGAGTGTGAAAGTTGTATCTCCCTTTATAACTTTAATTAATATAATAATATCTTCTCTCTTCTGTCCGTGGACATAGGCAAATTGTCGAACCTCATTAGATCTTGTCTTCTCTACGATTTGTTCATTATTTGTGCACTTGTGATTGGGTTTCTTTGACCAAAGGTGTTGTATTTTTTGGTATCTCCTACCGGACTCAACAAGTGGTATCCGAACTCTAGGCTACGCTTGGGAGTGATGGATGAAGTAAATCGTCATTAGAAGCTTAGATCTTGAAGATTTGGGGCTTCGTTGGAGAATAACATCTCTACTTCCGTCATTTGGTGGAGAGATCAATTGGAAACTCTTCTGAGGGTTTCAATTGGAGGTAAAAAATCTCATCTTTTATCATTTAGATATATTCTACAGTATTCCATTTTGCTTGATTATAAGTTTGGAGGAGATGGCCAGAGAAGAAAGTACATCCGATGGTGGGGGTGGTTCTTCCATGGTGTAGACCATTTAAAGTTTGAATATCCATCAATCATCTAACATTGACGTGGTCAAATTTAATGACACAAATAATTTTACTTTGTAGGGATACAGGGTGTTAGATGTATTGAATACGCATAATTTGAAAGATACTTTTGAGTTGCAAGAGAAAACAGAAAAAATAGATAAGAAAGTTTGGAAGAAGATGAATCTGACAACGTGTGGTATTTTTAGGTCTTGTTTGACACAAGATCTAAATTATGATGTCATGAATGAGTCTTTGGCAAAGAAAATTTGATAGACTCTCGCAAGTAAGTATTTGACTAAGAGTGTGAACAATTGCTTACATTGGAAAATGAGATTTCTAATTTAAGAGGGGATCTCCTTTAGCGAGCACATCAATAACTACATAAAGCTTCTCGCAGATCTAGATAATATGGATGAAGTAGTTGATGATGAAGACAAAGCGTTGATATTGTCGAACTCTCTTCCGAATGAGGAGTATGAGACCTTTGTGCTTACTTTGATCCATGAGAAGTCATCTCTTAACTACAAGGAAATGATCACTGCTCTTGTAAATCTCGAGTTGAGAAGAAAGGACAAGGAGTTCTTCAGTAGCACATCAACAGATGTACTAACCGTGAGAGGAAGAAGTCCAAACCAAAGAGGAAAAAATCGTGATAGATCAAGATCGAAGTCCAAGTTTGACAATCATAATTTGGATCGAGACCAGTGTGCCATTTGCAAGAAGATTGTGTTGGATCATGAATTCTTAACGTAGTTTATGTTTTGATGATAACAAACATATGTTGCATATATTTATGCTCTAATGTGTGTAACGCCCCGTTCCCAAGGATACGGAGACGTTATGGCGACGTACATACGCGAGGTGAAAACACCCTCATGCGTACGTTAAGCCTTAGTACATGACATAATCTCCCTATACACAAGGGTTCCAGCAGGAAATAAGTACAAGAATACCTGTAGAAAGAGGTTAGTGATCATAACAGATAGAACAACAGGGATAAATAAGATAACAGCAATAAATCATAAAGATACTTGTGAATATTCCCGATGAGGAATCTCCTATGTAACTCCAAGGCACTATCTGATAATACGGTAACTCGGATCTCCAGAAAGCGACTAGTGAGTGGTAAAATGAAGGAGGCAGTAATATATACTATAGTAATACAAGCACGATACTAATATATAATACATGATGTTGTACTAGTGATACCATATAATAAGCACATAATAAGCAGTAGAAATATATAAACATGTCATCTTTTAATACCTTCACTACCTAGCATGTTCTTATCGGGTCATGTCTATAGTCATATCCAGTTTATATAATAAATACTGTTGTCTAGTGATGACGTGATAGAAATGAACATGCTAGTGGTGACGTGATGGAAGTGAACCTGCAGATGAGCATATGCAATATAGCCATAATACAGTGTTGTGTATAGACAGTAATAATGTCTGCAAGGTATACAGAAAACAGAATATATACAATGCTGGGTATACATATACATGAATAGTATGCCACCACAGAAAGTGTAACATGTACCAGGTAAAGTAACAAAGTATACAATTAACATGATAGCGGATAAATGATCAGGAACAGTAACAAGTACATCTAAACAATAGTATACATGTATCAGGCAAGTCATGATATTTATACAATAGTAGCAATCAATACCACCTGGTATTTTAATCAATCTCTTCCAGTGTCTCATACCACTGACAGTTCATACTGGAGCCCGCACTCCAGCCGAACCCATCCGGACATGGCCTACGGGTACCATTATCCAAACGAGAGAGTGACCAAATAACAAGTGTTCCTGACGTCACTATTATGTATACTGTTTTATTAGGTTAATTGAAAACCCATGGTTGAGGAGCTCTTATCGGGTAGGTGTATCCCGTGCATACTCGGGATCACGGCCTTAAACGGACCCCTGGCTGCTGAGACCAGGGCCCTCCGCTAAGAGGGGAGCACGAATCAAGTAACGGGAGCTCATGGGGCTATTGGTAGGCAGCACTACCGTCCCCTGCAGTGGGACTAACAATATGGATCCAGTACATCCACCCGATAAGATCTAATCAACCGTCAAGTCTCCCCCATACCCAAGTTATCTTTATGATCTGATATTTAAAGTACACAGTGTAACAAGAACAAATACAGTACATGATACAGGTAACATGATAACAGGACCTGAGCTCTGTTGATAGCATAGAACAATATAACAGAAACAGGAACAATAGATGTGGGATTCCATATCGCATATCAACAGCTCTCATGTCCAGTAACGGGAATATCAATAACAAGAATATCAATAGATGTAATGGGAAACAATCATGTAACAGGAATACATGAGTATGACATGCAATATGAACGGTGATCCATATGACAAGAATAGAGAAACCATGTATGCATGAGTAACAGGGATGCTGAGAATCCATGTAACGATGATAACAATATATATATATATATAGATATATATGCACATGAATACGAAATAATAGTGTGACGTATCATAGTAACTGTGCAACGGTGATACTAGCACATGAACTATCAGTGTCGCGTATCCATGGCAGAGTGACAATACGCATGTAGCAGTAATGAAATGACAACGTCTAGTGAATCGGTGTATCTATGTACCGGTGGGACATAGTGTTGCGTGTAAGAGGATCTGTGTAACGGTGTTACATGTACATAAGATAACAGTGTCCCATGTGATAGGATATCCAAGTCATAGTGTGAATACTAATGTTAGCGTCTGGGGTAATAGCATCTACTCGAGTGTCAACTACTGCTAATAAGAATAATGATTCCTATATTCTGAATACGGTAGGTGCCACCAAATTATGAAATAGAATAATCTATTTTAATTATCAATTTAGAGATTAGTTTTACTTAGGAATATTATTAACTTCGGAAATCTCGTTAATTAGCCAATCATCCAGATCAGGTACCATCTATCTATCAGTATGTTTTACTTACAGGGACTACAGGGATTTCTCAACAATGACATTTAGTGTTTAATAATTATAATGATTTACCGATAATCATGTTTTATTAATTAGGCAACCAACCAAGATACTAAACATGATAAAATATAATTTATAAAAGGAAAATACTCACAAAGCCATAGGAAGGTAACTCTCTTTCCCACAATCGCAACGGATCCAGAATCGTCCAAATCGGAGTCCGGATGCTCCAGATATCGCCTGAATACTAAAAGTAATAAAAATGGGTTAAATATGTAATAAAAATATTTTAAATGCAAATACTGAAATGCAGCAGGGGTTTTTCTATAATTTTACCTTTATTGGGTTTCGAATGCGGGTTTGAGCTGTTAATATGTGTCTATGCAACAACTCATACACAAATATTGATGTTGATACTCAAAGAAGATGAAAGCTTATTCTTGGAGATAAAGGAAGATGAGACCTTGAGAAGACAAACGCACACATATATATTTTTTGTAATTTTCCTTTATTTTTAGATATTTTGTTAAAAACTTGACATACACACACAACACACATTAGTCGACTTACTCACTTTTCAAGTCGACTTATCTTCTGATACACTTATATATTTATCAGTGTAGTCAACTTATACCAGTCGACTAATAAACCCCAACAGAAAGTCATAATATCTTGAAAACTCAGCCTAGTCGACTTGTAAGTATATTTAGTCGACTACTATCTTTTTATAGAAACTTAGGATTCAAATTTGACATTGCCTAGTCGACTCATGGCTCAGTCTAGTTGACTAGTATTCAACAAACATTGATTCATTCTGTGACTTGGACCCGTCGACTAATAATCTTTCCTAGTCTACTTATGACCTTTATCCCACTCTCATTAGTCGATTACCCTGGTATTTAGTCAACTTCTATGACAATTTAGCTGTTATACAGTTTTGTGATTTTTGAATATTTGAACATTTCTTAACATTTTTAACAACTATATTCATTCAAATTCAAACCAATATAATTGATCAACAGTCAGTATCTGCAAACTATAAAAAGAGGCCTTCTCCTCTCGCTTTCACATAATAATTCAATTGATTTTATTGACTTCAAAATTTCATAACTTTTTTCAAGAACAAAACTCTCCCTTTCCTTGCTTCTTTTCTTCTCCCATTTCAAAACTTGTGAAGAAAGTCTAAGAGTAAACCTATAAGCAACCTTAGATTCACGCTCACATTCACATCAAGGCTTATGGGTTCAAAGTACTTGATTTTAAAGGAAGAAAACTCTCTGATTTTGAGAGTTTGTGTGTAGATTGGCATAAGACTTGTCAATTGGTTGTACATGTGTGATCTTGTGGTTTTCAAGATCTAAGTATAGTGAAAAATCTCAAGTGAGATTAGCTTGGGACTAGATGTAGGTCTGGAGGATCGAACCAGATGAAACCTTGTGCTTGTGATTTTTTATGATCTGTGACTGATTTGTTATTTCTTTACTGTATTGTGGTTAGTTTCTTTTAAGTTACTAACATTTCTTGAATAAGATTTTTGAACTCTATTCATTGCCCTCTAGTGTTAGTATTGCCATATACATATCCTACATTTAGTATCAGAGTGGGGTTAAGAAATGGCAACAGACTTTCCATCTTTACAGTTCAAAGAAGGACACTCAACGCAGAGGCTACCTCTGTTTGATGGTTCAAATTACAATTATTGAAAGTGCAGAATGAAGTCTATTTGCAATCTGTCAACTACAAGCTATAGAACATTGTTGAAGCAACATATGAGGAGCTAAGCACTTCGTTTGATCAATGGTCTTAAGATCAAAAGTAAATCGTGAACTTGAATGCAAAAGCCATGAATGCTCTATTTTGTGCAACAAACAAGAATGAATTTAACTGTGTATCAATATTCACATCTGTCCATCAAATTTGGCATACAGTACATGTAACACACGAAGGCACAAATAAGGTTAAGAAAATTAAATTTCTGTTCTTGTGCAAAGGTTGAACTTTTCCAAGTGAAGGAGAACAATCCCAGAAATGATCACAAGATTCACTGACATCACCAATTCTCTAGTGACACTTAGTAAACAATATACTCAAGTAAAGATGGTGAGGAAAATACTACATGCACTCACACCGGAATGAGAGAAGAAGACCACCATCATAGAAGAAGCAAATGATCTTTCAACACTTACTTTGGAGAACCTTGTTAGAAATCTAATGGCATATGAAGTACAATTTTAAGAGAAAAGAAAGATGAACAACCAAAGAAGTGAAAGTACACCTAGAAGGGGTGAATAGGTATAATGCTAATCAAATGCGAAAATATAATAATTAAAATGAATAATGCAAACGGTCAACTCAAATCAAGAAGTGAAGCCTGATTTTTAATTAAGGGCTCTAGAACTTCTCTTTTATATTCTTTAGATAAGAGTTAAGGTGCTCAATTGCCTTTTGATTGGAACAGAAAAACTGACAAGTACGAACGATGCAAGAGATGAATAGCAAGTGCAATGAAAGTAAAAGCACAAGTAATAGAGATAAGTAAAAACAAAAGTGTAAGAAATAAGATAGAGTAAGAAAAAGAGAGAAAGCAATCACAAATACAAGAAATTTGTTTCGAGTTTCGAGCACCAAGCTCTACGTCCCCGCCTTCACCGCGTGAAGAATTTTCACTACTACAAAAGAACTTTCACAAAGGAACTATAAGGTCTACATAAGATCCTGAGTACACAACTCCAATCTTCAATGATCTATACAAGAGGTAGCATAAAACTAATAAAGTTTACAAGCTCTTGGCAAAACTCTCTCTTTGCAACTTCTTAGAGTTAAAGTGTAGAAATGAAACTCAAGAAGTTTATGACAGAAATTTCAGTTGAGAAATTAAACTTGAGAGCTTAAAACTTGCAGAGAATGATTTGAAATTGAGAGCTCTTGAAACTTAAAACTTGAAAGTAAAAACTTGATTTTCCTTAAAACTTTGATTTCAAAAACTTGTGTCAAAACTTGTTCAAAACTCCTCCTACAATGACCCATATATATAGGCAGTAGCTAAATAACATTAGAGAGCTAAACCAGTCAATAAGACATTGATAGTCCTTACAAAATGAAATATACCCGTTTGGGGATAAAACATAATAGTTTGAAAGGAGAAAATTTCATTTTATTTCAAATTTAGCCTAAAGGGTTTACTGGGGCTGTCGACAGTCCAATAGTGCTGCCGATAGTCCAGTGTGTAAGGCTAAAAATTTATCCATTGTGGAGCTTGCCTGTCGACAGTCCAATAAGGCTGTCAACATCATAGCTGATACATAGTGTATCAGCAGTCGACAATCCTCTTGAACTGTTAAAAGTGAGCCAACACCAAATGAGACCCAAGTCTCTGTAAAACCCTGTCGACAGTTCTCTGAAAGGAAGCTGTCGACAGTACCAAAAGATGTCGACAACTCAATTGTGCTGTCGACATTCAGAGATAGGAAACATAAGATTTTTGAAATATTTTTGAAATAATATTTGTATAGATAACTTGTGCAAGTGTGTATGATTCTTGAGCATCAATTAATATTAAAACTTAAACATTCTAAGATCTTACACAGGGTTGCCCTTTCTTCAAGTCTTCATCAAGAGAGCTTCTTTAAGAAATTCACGCTTTTGATCGTCCGAGCTTGAATACCTTCCTTGAGTTAACTTTATTACTTCAAATCTTCCTTTTGAGGAAGAATGGAACAACTTTCAATCTCTTGAACCCTATAAGCTTATAAACATTAGAACTTGATTAGTACCAAATAACTTCATATGGTTTGTAATCATCAAAACAAAACCGGAGAGTGTAACCTGGGGCCAACAATCTCTTCCTTTTTGATGATGACAAAACACTGAGTTATTTAAGTAAATAAAATAAAGAGCTTGAAAAGCTCCCCTTGAAATTATGCTTATATATCAAGTTCAATCATACATGGCTATAAGATGTAGCAATAACAAGCAAGTCATATGCAAATAAGTGTAAATTTTGCAATATAAAATATTATGCAAAAACGGGCAAACCTGCTTCCATGGCTCCAACCACCTATAAATAAGTATGCAATAAAGAATAAAATACCAATAATTAAACATTTACATACAATATGAGAATGAATGGATAGAGGTAATTGTATGAAAATCAATTGCATGAAAATCAATCTCAAACTAATAACTAACAAATAACTCAAATTACTCCTCTCTAAATACTTCTCTCCCTTTTTGTCATACATCAAAAAGAAATACCAATTGAAAAAAAATCAAAATAACATTTGAAAATAGATCACTTGAAAACTATCATAATACCAATTAAAAAGAAAACTCACTTAATTGAGAATTTTCATGAAAAGTGATGTAAAAATCAAGAAAACTCATAAACTCAAAACATCATGTATCCATCATACAAACATTTAATTCTCCACAAATGAAAGAGAATCTGTCATAGTCAAGAGGTTAGTAAAAATATTGGTGGTCAATTGAAATCGATAGAAACATAGTCAATTTCAATATCTCCTTTTTCATACTGGTCTCTAAGAAAGTAATATCAAATCTCTATATGCTTGGTCTTACTATGTTTATATGAATAATACTAGTATTATCATAAAATAATTTAATATGATCATAATGCAAATCATAATCAAGTAGAGTATATTTCATCCAAAGAATTTGTGAGCAACAAGCCCGACCACAACATATTCTGCTTCGGTGGTTAAGAGGGCCACGTAATTTTATTTCTTGGAAGACCACAAAAGAGGCAATTTTCAAGAAATTGACAAGTTTCATTAGTGCTCTTCCTATCCACTCTACAACCGTTATAGCCGACATCTGAATAACTCATCATTGAGAATTATCTAGTCTTCGGATACCACAAGCCCATTCCAAAATCTAACAATGTGTTTTACCGCAATAAAATGAGACTCTTTAAAACAAGATTGAAATTTAGCACATAGAAAAACGCAAAACATAATGTCCGGCCTACTAGCCATCAAGTAAAGCAACCAATCATGCTATGATAGAGTTTAGTGTTAATATTTTTATCTTTTTCATCCTTATCAAGCTTAGTTATGGTAGCTATGGGAGTCTTGCTAATTTTCATATTTTCAAGCCCAAATTTCTTGATAAGCTCTCTTGTATACTTAGCTTGATTGATGAAGATCCCATCACTCCTTTACTTGATTTGAAGTCTAAGGAAGTAGTTGAGCTTATTGACACTTTAAAAAAGACATGATTCTTACTGGCCTGAATAATGTCTAAACTTGTTGACATTTACAAAAGACAAGTGACAGACAAGCTGACGACCAGTTCTGAACCCATCTCCGAGGGACAAAGTAGCAACTTGGACTCTACTGATCTAGTGAAGCAGACGGTGAGCCCAGATTGTCTCTGAAGAGACCTAAGTAGGTCTAAGATGATAGGTTAGCTCAACACTTAGCATCACATGAGCCCAAAGGGATGACCTCGCCTGCGAGGCTAAGTTCGTCCAACTTCGCCTTGAAGCCATTCAAAGCTCCATCAGGGAGCTAACTTACAGCTTCGCCTGAAGTGCTCAGTTAACTCCGTAGAGAGTTAGCTTCGCTCGAAGCCACACGCAACCGCGCAGAAGGATGTTCAGTAGCTTCGCCACAGATGTTATCTAGCTCCGCTGAAGAGCTTTCTTCTGACTTTGCCAGATGCTTCTTCTAGCTCCGCTGCAAGCTCGACGCGGCAGCTCTGCTACAGGTCTGTCATGGTCAACCTTTGACCAATTAAATCTCCAGATGAGATCAAATCAACTCAAGATCAAGATCAAATCTAATCAAGATCAAATCTGAGATCAAATTTGGCAGTTGCTTGCCATAATCTCTTGACTCTCCTAAAACGAGTAAGAGGATCAGGGGAGATCTTTCTATTATTTGAAAAGAATCAAAACAGATCAGGAGATTGACACTATCTGCTATTCATAGCTTTACAGAAGCTGATTCTAGCCTCGCAGTAAGGCTACTTTTCAGATTTAAACAGATTGACTCAATCTGTTTTCATATTTTCAAGGGACAATTATACCCCTGCTTCCCTATAAATAGCCCACCAGGGATACGGAAAAAAAGAGACGCGCAAAGAGGAGAGAGCACAGACAAAGACGCAAGAGGCGGAAGGCTGAAAAACAGAGAGAGAGGCTAAACAGAGATTTATTATCTTGCTTCCAATAATTTAGAGAATTTAGAGAACAATCAGGGTGCTGATACCCTAATACCTTCCTCTCAAGGAATTTTCGGAACCAGGCGAGAAGGAATTCCTAAGTGGAGGTAGTTTATGAAGTAATAAGAGGGTTCTACCAACCTTCAGTTCTCCGATTCCTCGAACAAGGTGAGAAGGGAATCCTATCGATCGCATCATCAAAGGACAAAGTGGTCGCGCGCTGACCAGACTCCTATCGGCACACTTCTCTAGATTCTCAGAGGAGATCTACTTGTAATCTTTTTAGAATACTTGTAATTTAGCTCCTCGACCCTTTTTTGTAAGTTTTCCCTTTGCAAAATCAATGAAAAACAAGATGGCGACTCCGCTAGGGACTGATTTTTCACTGCTGAGAATCAAGTGTCGCAATGCGACGAACAAACCTTCGGGTCTATCTCTGAATTCAAGGAAGCCGGTGTAGCCAGAGCCCCTCCGGCTAAATCTTCAAAGCAAGTCTCTGCGAAGACAGATAAGGTTCTCTGCGAGCCTACTGCGGTCCTCTGGCGTAACAAGGAAGCAGGCCCGCAGTGCAAGCCTATCACTTTCGAGAACCTGATCGTTCACTTCGACCAAGAAAAATTTGAAGAAGTCCTCTCTGGGGGTGGTCCAATGCTTCATGCACGGAAGCATAAAAAGGTCTCCATAGCCAAGGTTTCAAAACAGAAACCAGAAGCAGAATTCTGCCCACACCCCTCAGCCTCGCGTGTGGCTAGTCAGGTTCCCTGTGAACCTAGGTCTCCTTTGTCAAAGCAGATGTGAAGGCCAAAGCAGAAGGCTCTGTATAAAGCCTCAGGCGTAGCTGCGCCACAAGTGCGTCTCTCTTGCGAAGAAAAAGGCAAGATGCCTGCCTGCTCCAACAAGGCTGCTATCCACGAAGTCACAGCGACGACCATACCTTCGCCCAATTCAAGAACGGTAACGCCTCGCGCCAGCCTCGTTCTCATGAGCGAAGCTACTGTACCTCAGGGTACGCATGATGTTCATAGCCGCGTAGCTAGAACCAAAGCACCACAGTGTGCTTCGTTCCCCGGTTCTCCAAGTACTAAGCTCGCTCTTCACAGCGAAGCTAAGGAATTGTCCCTAAGTGCTAATAGCGGTGCTTATGCAGCTTCAGCGCCCAAGGCATTTCAAAGCTTTTAGCCGCGAATTTAGAGCCAAAGCACTATCTAAGGCTAATCACCATCGCAACAGTATAGCGGATAAAGCACCATAGCGTGCTCCGCTCCCCAGTCCATCAAGTGCTAAGCTCACGCTTTATAGCGGAGCTAAGGGATTGTCCCTAAGTGTTGACAGCGGTGTTTATGCAGCTTCAACATCCAAGGGCATTCCCAAGGTTCTTAGCCGCGAAGCTAGAGCTAAAGCACTATTTAGTGCTGATCCCCTCTGCGGTGATAAAAGGAGCAGGACATCGTCCTATGCGCAATCCAACAAAGCCTCTCTGCTGGGTCGTTTAGGCCCAACTGGGCTTGACTTGCGGGAATTCTTAACAAGTAAACGGAAGTCAGAATCTTTCCAAACTTCTTCCTCCTATTGTCAACAAGTGGGATGTCATTTGGTGACAGTCCACTCAGTCCATCGCCGGCTAGGACCAATCCCCGCCACTCCTCCAGGTCGACGATCAGTTTTTGATCAACTGTCAGCGCAGGCCCTAATGAAATATCGTAAAAGGAGCGTATCGCGAGGTCTACCCTCTGCATCTGTTAACATGACCGAAAGAGGACGAGAGCTGTGCAGGGGTAGACAAGCGTCCCATGACAATCCCTACAGTTCCCCAGATCCAGATTATAGCGCCGGCTTGGGCGAAGTCTTGATACATGAAGAAGGTGTCTTCCGAAACACCAGATCTAGGGTTGCCATACCCTACAGTTATGAACAGCCATCTTCCTCAACTGCAGTAACCTCACCAGAACCAATCAAAGGATCAGTCCAATGGTCTAATGAAGAGGACGAAGACAGTGGGTATGCCTCTTTGGCGACAGTTAGCTCAGTGCGAATAGACAAAGTATCAGTGAATATGGCTGATAACGGTAATGATGACCTTCGTCGACGCTTGGAAGCTCAGAAGCAAACTTCCAAGACCCAGCAAAAAGCTTTGGACAACATGCAACAGATGCTCGCTCAACTCCTCAATAACTGGAATAATAATGATACCGAGAGTAACCATGATGAGGAAGAACATCTTAGCAATGAACAACAAGGACGGAGAAGTCGAAGGAGGGTTCTTCTTGGACGCTGAAGTCCTTAAAGGCATCCAAGCTCAAATCACATTCCTAGCTCAGAGGGATGAATTAAAGAAAGTAGGGGCAGTCCGTCCTTACCCGCTGGAGTGGGATTCAGTGCCATACCCACCAAAGTTCAAACCACCAACATTGCATACGTATGATGGTAAGAGCTCGCCAAACCAGCACATCTACTATTTCTGGTCTCAGACCGGTAATGTTATAAATAATGATGCTATCATGGCTAGGCTGTTTATTGGCACCTTAAAGGGGGTAGCATTTGACTGGTTCCGAAGTCTCCCTCCGGCTCCGTCAATTCCTGAATCGACCTGGAAAACCCGATTCCTTTCTCGTTTCTATGAGGACGATACCGAGGTAACCATGGACAAGCTCCTCTCCACCGTGTAGAAGAAGGGCGAATCTGTCCGTGACTACATTGAACGGTTCAAAAACTTGTCTTTGATGTGCCCAGCAGGGATGCCATTACCCATGCTCTTACAGACGTGCAGACACAACTTCTTAGACCAAGTAGAGGTTCGCATGGGGGCTGTCAAAGCCCATACCTGGAAGAACTAGTCGAGCAAGCTGAGATAGCCGAGAAGTCAGCTAAAAGTCGAACCATCCACCCTAAATGCAAATGGGGTATGAATAATAAAGGACGTGGCGACATGGCGCAGTCTTCTCAAGCCAAGGGGAAAGAGACTATGTCCGTTGAATTGTCAGAGGATGTTCAGTCAAAGGCCAAGAAGAGCGGCTTCAATAATCAGGAGTCTAAGTTTCCTCCAAAACAATATTCCTTCAAAGACGATCAGGTGGCCACAATATTCCATTTACTCCATAAGGGGAATAAATTGAAGTTGCCGGACACTCGACGTCCAAATGAAATAGGACGCACGAATGATCCCAAATACTGTCTCTTCCACAGGATGATTCACCTCCTACGACAAGTGCTTTGTCCTCCAGGACAGAATTCAAGCTTTGATCGACGCCGGAGTCCTGACACTGACGTCAGAGCAGAAGAAAGTCACTGCAAATATGGTGACCCTCGAGTTCGGCAAAACCCCAAAGGTCACAGTTCCTGACGGGACTTATCCAATCCCTGCGCCACGACTGGAAGTCAAACATCCTGTAGCTAAAACTCAAGATAATAAGGGTCTTGTTCCCTTAACACTGGAGACAGGGAAATCATGTGGATACACCCAGACTTTGTCCAAGACGAACAATGGGATTTAAAGAAGTCCAAGCCGAAAGGTAAATCTTGTAATGTCATCTCTGTCCTGCCAGACGATGACAATCTTACATCAGCTTCTCTCAGCGCTCTGAAGGGGAAAAGCACGCTTGCACGACGCAGGCTGATGTACCTCAGCCGATGGGTACTCGATCCGAAAAATCATATTTAAAACAGTATGAGAAAGCTACTAACGAGACACAACAGCAAACGACGTCAATACAAGTACCAGCATCCGCTTCGGTTCCAACCAAGGGAAAGGAGAAGCCTAAGGAAGTCCGGTTTCGACCATGTCCTGAAGAAGCCTTCAGGCCCAGGGCTTGACACGCCCTTTCGTTTTGACATATTGGCCCAGCTGGCTAATATCCCAGCTCGTATTACCATACACGAGCTACTTCGTCTCTCAAAAGAGACAAGAGAAGAACTCAGAGATGCACTGGCTGATTCAGAATCATTCCTGACATATATGCCAGAAATCCCTAAAGATAACGCTCAGTCTCCTTGCCCTGAATGCCATCATGTGCAATCAAAGGTACCTGCTATTACCTTCACAGCGGAGGATATGTTGGCAGATGTTATTCGATGGAGCATCACGAATAGGTCCTAAAGGCAGGATCATTGCTGGAGTGGGGGTTGTGTTTATCTCTCCACAGAATTATGTCCTTCCTAGAGCATTTTGTCTGACAGAATCATGCTCCAACAATGTAGCAGAATATAATGCTCTACTCATTGGTCTTCAGCTCGCCCACGGAATGGGGGTACGCTACCTTGAAGCTTACGGCGATTCAAAACTGATTATCAATCAGGTTAAAGGCGAATATGAGGTCCGTCATGAGGATTTGGTACCTTATTATCACACAGTCATCGAATTAGCTAATCTGTTTGATGGTTTCTACATTGGGCACGTATCTCGATCTCAGAATACTAATGCGAACGCTCTGCTGCAGTAGCAACGACGCTAGCCCTGCTAGTCGACACCGAGTATCACCTTACAGTGGCAACTCGACACCTTGTCTACTCTAAACATATGTTAAGAAACAGAGAGGTCTATAATATCTCGACAGAGCTGGAGCGAGAGATTGGCGATTTTCTTTCATCGACTATGCTCTACATGGTCTGCTGCCAGACAATCCTAAAGAAGCGGCATCTATCAGACGAAGGTCTCTCCGTTTACTACGATCCAACTCTAAAGACACTTTACCGTCGTTCATATGATGGTGTCCTCCTCCGTTGCCTTTCTAATTCAGAGGCACATGAAGCGCTTAAAGAAGCACACGACGGCATATGCGGAGCTCATTAGCCAGGTCCAAAACTTAAAGACAGATTGCATAGGCATGGATATTATTGGCCAACCATGATAGCCGATGCCATTCAATACGCACGGAGGTGTAAACATGCCAAATCCATGCAGACTTCATACATCAGTCCTCAGAGTTGCTCCATCCAACCGTTGCTTCATGGCCATTTGAAGCATGGGAATCGATGTCGTAGGACCAATCAGCCCCTCTTCGACAAAAGGGCACCGGTTTATCCTGGCAATAACCGATTGCTTTTCAAAGTGGGCGTGAAGGAAGCCATCCCACTGGTTGAAGTCAAACTTCTAACGTGGTCAATTTCATCAAAAACCATGTCATCCATCGGTTGGTGTCCCTAGGCGGATATCCATGATAACGGCCCCCAATTCATAAGCCAGGTATTCTATCCTATTCTGTGATAAATACCGAATTCAGAATGTGGCTTCAACTGCTTATAATCCCGCCGCTAATGGCTGGCGGAAGCATTCAACAAAATGATCATCAAGTTACTCAAAAAGTTCGTCTCCTCGAATAAGTGAGATTGGAATGAAAAGCTTGGTGAATGTCTTTGGGCCTACCAAACCATGGTGTAGACCCCGACAGGCAATACGCCTTTTTTCAGGGTGTACGGGTGTGAAGCAGTCATACCGTTAGAAATTCAGATGCCATCACTACGAGTCGCCTTAATGACTAAGACACATCAGAGGACAATGATCGATTGCGTCTTCAAGAGCTCGAAGCCCTAGATGAGAAGCGGCTACAAGCTCAGCAACACATCAAGTTGTATCAAGCTCGAATCTCAAAAGCCTTCAATAAGAAGGTCAAACAAAGAGTCTTCCGGAAAGGAGATTTGGTTTTAGCCGTCAGACGATCGATGATCATGGCGCACAAAACCAAAGGTAAATTTCAACCTAAATGGGAAGGACCTTTTATAATAGAAACAGTCTATTCAAACGGAGCATATCGCCTTATGACTTCAGATGGTGATTTACTCATGAAGCCGATCAATGGCAAGTTCTTAAAGAAGTATTATCCTTGATTAAGGATCCTTCTTATGATCAAGTTAACACTATACCTCTGATCAAGACCTTCAAATCCAAGGTACGCAGAAAGAGCCCTCTCTCTTCCTCCAAACTAGATCATACAACCATAAACCAGTAGGAACCTGGTCATACACTCGTTGTCTCAAAGGAGAATCAATGTTTACATGCACTAACCACATGATCCAACACCTTTAACGGTTAAGGATAGTGGAAAATGTTGGCCTTTAAGCCCAACATAAGTCCTCGACAACTCATCATGCTGAGGGGAATAGCATGGCTAGCCCGACTCAAACGGTAGGCATATCAAACCCGTTGACAGCTGAGGATTTGCTAAAAATTCTAAGGGACTTGTTCCCATTTGATTCCCTCTTCAAAATCACTTACCAATTCTGATCCATGGAATGGTAAGACCACATATACAGATCTCCCCATCCATTTCGCTGTTAAGTTAACATTAAACCTATGACAGTGATTTCCTCGTTTCTCTCTGTGAGAACGAGACCCCTTTCATGCTATGTTTAACAGTATACCTCTGGCATGGCATTCGTTGCGTGTTAAGTTAACATTAAACCTATGACAGTGATTTTCTCGTTTCTCTCTGCGAGAACGAGACCCTTTCATGCTATGTTTAACGGTATAGCTCTAGCATCCATTTCGCTGTTAAGTTAACATTAAACTTATGACAGTGATTTCCTCATTCTCTCTGCGAGAACGAGACCCTTTCATGCCATGTTTAACAGTATACCTCTGGCATCCATTTCGCTATTAAGTTAACATTAAACCTATGACAGTGATTTCCTCGTTTCTCTCTGAGAGAACGAGACCCCTTTCATGCTATGTTTAATAGTATACCTCTGGCATCCATTTCGCTATTAAGTTAACATTAAACCTATGACAGTGATTTCCTCGTTTCTTCCTGCGAGAACGAGACCCCTTTCATGCTATGTTTAACAGTATACCTCTGGCATCCATTTCGCTGTTAAGTTAACATTAAACCTATGACAGTGATTTCCTCGTTTCTCTCTGCGAGAACGAGACCCCTTTCATGCTATGTTTAATAGTATATCTCTGGCATCCATTTTACTGTTAAGTTAACATTGAACCTATGACAGTGATTTCCTCGTTTCTCTCTGAGAGAACGAGACTCCTTTCATGCTATGTTTAACAGTATACCTCTGGCATCCATTTCGCTGTTAAGTTAACATTAAACCTATGACAGTGATTTTCTCGTTTCTTCCTGCGAGAACGAGACCCTTTTCATGCTATGTTTAACAGTATACCTCCGGCATCCATTCGCTATTAAGTTAACATTAAACCTATGACAGTGATCTCCTCATTTTTAAACAAGACCTTTTCATGCTATGTTTAACAGTATACCTCTGGCATCCATTTCCCTATTAAGTTAACATTAAACCTATGACAGTGATTTTCTCGTTTCTCCCTGCGAGAACGAGAACCCTTCATGCTATGTTTAACAGTATACCTCTGGCATATCCTTTTGTCAAGTTAACATTACACCTCTGACAAATTGCTTTCCGAATTCCTACAAAGTTCCTTTTGTCACGTTAACATTAAACCTCTGATATTTGATCTTCTATGGAATTCATTTCCTAACTCCCCAGCAAATTCTTGAGTCCCACTCAGTCTTTGGTGGACTTTTCGGTTGTCACGATAACAATATACCTCTGACAATCCCTTCCAAATCCCGACAGAATTTTGAGCTTGGTGGCTTTTCAATGGTTATGTCATTGCGACCTTTGAACCGGAAAATAGCAAGTCTCATCTTTCAGTCCGGCAAGGACTATTTCTTTGTCATCATATGATAAATTTTGAGCTTGGTGGCTTCTCAATCGGTTATGTCATTGCGACCTCTGAACCGGCACCAAGTCTCATTTTTCAGGACTATTTTCTTTGTCATCATATGACAAATTTTGAGCTTGGTGACTTCTCAACCGGTTATGTCATTGCGACCTCTGAACCGGCAGGTAGCCAAGTCTCATTTTTCAGTCTGGCAAGGATTATTTCTTTGTCATCATACGACAAAATTTGGAGCTTGGCGGCTTTTTAATCGGTTACGTCATTGCGACCTCTGAACTGACAGATAGCCAAGTCTCATCTTTTAGTCCGACAAGAACTATTTTCTCAAATGGCTGTAATACAACTTGAAAGCGAGAATTTAGGAGATAAAACAAGTTGGAAATACAACAGGGGAGTAAAATAAAATCACTTTTTATTGATTCCAAAGAGGGATACATGAAGGCACATATTACAAGCTATGATGGTGCTTCATTGGACTTGATCCGTCCTTCAAGAGTTGCCAGCCTTGTCTTCCTCTCTTCAGCAGCCCTGATAAGCGCCTGCGACCTCAACTCGGCCTCATTAAAGCTCGCTGTCTGGGCCAAGCGAGCTTCAACTTCAACCAAGGTTGCCCTCTGAGCTAGCTCTTGCCGAAAGTCTTCATCATTCTGGGCCTTAAGCTGTTCAAGCCGAGCAGTCTCTTCAAGACGCACTGGTTCAGCCTTGGACAAAAGAAGATTAGCCTTCCTGATCATTTCCTTGGCCTTTTCAATTTTGTCCTCAGCGTCAAGAACATACTAGAAGCATCTATGGCATCCTCGAGCTCTAATTTCCTTGTCTCCAAGGATTTCAAATCAGAAGAAATGGCCTTAGCAGCTTCTTGAGCGGTGAGATGAGCTTCATGCATCTAAGCAACAAGGTGCGCAAGCTGCTCGTTAACTGAAGACTTCAGATCTGAATGGCTAAGATGACGCCATTCTTCTACATCCCTCTCAAGTCTGTTCACCAGAAGCTCCAATGCAGCGGCCTGGTCATCCCCTCCAAATTCTCAGATACTGTCAATGCATTGGGAGAGGACCACCTTTAAAGCAGAGAACGAGGTAGTCGAGCCCTTCAAGATCAAAGTAATGGATCGCTTCAAGCTCTTATAAAAGCTGTCGACTAACTCGGCCACGAATTCATTTTCGGTCTCAACTACTCCCGGCAAATGAGCAACACCCTGAAGACTGAGTCTCCACTGGCTTTATCGACACAACTGTGGAAGGAATAGTAGAAGCACTGGCTGCAGCAACATGAGAGGTCGTCGGTGATCTCGGAGGAGTCCTCATTGAAAGCAGTACACTAGCTACAACCGAGGTAGGACTAGTGACTATTTCCGGAAGAACTGGCTCAACCACCAGTGTTGGAGAAGTAGGACTGGTAATCACTTTCAGCTCTGCACCTGGCAAGATAGGCGACACTGGCGAAACTGATAGCATCTCACTCACCGATATAGTTGGAAGTGAGATTGGTTCTACAACTACCGTCCCCTCAATTTCAGTTCCTCTGGTTGTTCAGGCTGGTAAGAGGGCAGGTCGTGATACAAAGCATCCAACTCAGCAGAATCCGCCGTGGTCGAAGTACTTACTTCACCCTGGATCCCTCAGGAAGACGGGTGGGCTCTCTTGAAGTCGATGCACCCAAGGCGGAACACTTACAACAAGACTTTGTTTAGGCAAGGCATAATAAATAGCAGGAGTCAAAAGGTTAAAACACTACCAAAAGATGATGTCGCCTCAATCGTCTTGACAGCTGTATCAGTCCCTGTGGGCTCCATCGGAAAATCTTTGGCAGAATCAACACGAATGGCTGGCTCACCTTCACTTGCCGAACCCTCCATGGTCCACCCAAAGGAGCTAGAAGCAACGGGACTTCCTTTTGAAGTCCCAGCGCCCGAAGGACCTACATCAGCCGCATAACCTCCAGACTCTTCTGAGATGGCAAAATAGCCAGCTTCATTGCCTTCTCTATGAGTGAACAGGGGATCATAGTGCTCCCCCTGTTCTCCGACAGCTTCAGCTCTCGGGCTTCTCACCGCCTCAGTTCCTGAATCATAAAGAAAACAATGAGCTACATGGAACACATAAAAAGTATATTACAAGAACAAAGCTGATCTTACCCGGGTCCGGAGCGGCTTTACCAGTAGTCGCTTAGGAACCGACAATTTAATCACTAATGGGGCAGGAGGAGGAGGCGCTACAGATAATTCGCCCTCTGCAACAACCGTAGGAGCGTAGCGACGAGGCTTCTTCACTACCCTCTTCCTACGAGATCTACCTCCCGCTTTCGCTTGAAGTGAACATCAGGATCTTCTTCCTCCACTTCTTCTACATCAACATGTTCTATGGGGGCCGTGCCTACCCCACCAGAAGCAGCTGCTGGAGCCTAGCACCCGTATCCGCTTCAAAGCGAGGACTTCCCACATCCGAGGCTTCGCTATCATCGACAGCAATGAATTCCCCGAGGCCTGGAACGCGGACCCTCTTACCCTCGCTGTTCTCAGTGACCTTCCGCTTCAACCGCTGAGAGATTAACTTCACACCAGAGGAATCAACAGAAAATCCAGTGGGTGTGGAGTTTGAAGTTCTATACCACTGGCAGAATCCCAGGGTCGTCAGAAGGTTCGGAGTCCTTAGCGGCATGCACAGCCGTGCCTCGGTACAGCCAACAATGAAGAACCGCCAGACACGAGCTCCATCGATAAGGCTCCCCATGAAGGTCAGACTGCTGTTTGGGTTACCCACATACAGTTGGTCATACCCAAACTGGCGGGCAAACCGACTCGGGATATAGGGCTCCAAGTAACAGGTATCCCCGCTTCTATACAACAAGTGTGAGGGCCGGATGCTAACCAGCCACTCAAAGATTTCCCGGCTCAATGACGTCTGCCTTTCTCCCACATCCTTGAATTCTTCACCATAGCCCGCATCCCGAATATAGGTAAAGCATCAGAAAAGGCTATAGACGTCATGACGGCACAGCAACTTACGGACTGCAGCCACATAAGTCTTCGACCATGAACACCCCTCGAATCAACGGAGAAGCGCCGTTCGAACACTTTCTGGGGGTTCCTCTCCGGCCTGGATGATGGAAGGGCAGTGAAGTGCGAACCATGCCATTAGATAAGTATATGGCAGACCTATTCTGGGTTTGGTCCGTCGCAGGGCAAAATAGTCCCCTTTCCCCGCTTCGTTGCTGGTGGCCTACAGAAAGCCTCCGTCAATGCGCGAAGGCCTCTCTGAATACAGCACACCATGGCTGGAAGAAGTCTAAGAGAACGACCATGGACTAGATGAATAGCAGGCAATAAGACAGTCGAATGAATGACATCACCAGATGAAGACGGCACCACACATCTCTTCAACCAGACCGTCAAGAAACCAGCCAGAAGTGTCTTCCGGGACGTCGGTCGACGAGCCTGGTGGTAAAAACTCCAAGAATATCGCCTTTCTCATAGGGGCCGTCATCTTCTTCCACAATTAGATCCCCTTGAGAATGCTCTTGCATCCGGTGAAAGATGTCTTTATCTGCAACTCCACAATGAGTCGCTTCAGGAGTATTTTCCATGTCAGGGAACAAATAATTTCCCCAGCTCTTTAAACTGCATGAAGCTCCCTTATGGCTCCCATGCATACTGGAACAAATGTAGAGGTGGCACATCAATTCCCGGTAGGTCTCAAGCAAAGCGGGCTCCTACTTCTCCAGAAGTGCCAATTCCGCCTCGCACGGGAAATATTCTTCGTATGGGAGAGACCCCAACGGCAAATCAGAGACTTCCCACATCTCGTGCAGAGCCATACCCAATTCGCCAACAGGGGTGAAGAAGGTCCCTGTAGCCGGACAATATAACTCAAGGATGGCGTAGAAGTTTGCTACGCTCATCTGAAGGCCATAACAGGTCGGCCTAATGGCCTCATAAAGTCCCAGCCTCTCCAAATCCTCCTCAAAATGAGCAAGGACATATAGAGTCAAGTCCCTCCACCATGCCTTCGGAGGGTGAATCCACCCTGGAGTCCTGAAATCAATGGCTGGATAGTTGCCACGAATCTTAAAGAATTGATTTCTAAAGGTTTGAGCCATCGCAGGATTTTCTCCGACTGGGATGTCTGGCAGTACATTCCCAGGGTGGAGACCCAATATGCAGCGAGGAGGACCCGTCCTTGTGTAACCGGATGAGGGAATTATCAACTTCCCTATGTGAACGGATTCATTAGTCCGACTCACTTGCCACTGCATCTTCCGAGCCCTCGTCACGCATTGAAAGAAGGACAAGGAAAAATGCCGCTTGCTAGACGGGAGATAGAACTTCTCACCATCTAATTTGAAAATCCACTGCCCTCTCCGGCTAGCAGCTGGCAATTATGGTCTGGCGCTGCATCTCCGAACATGAAGCCGGGCTTCCGATAATTCTTCGGTCAGAATCTTCAAGGGGAGCAGTAGTTAAGATGCTCCTCATGGTGCGTTGATCCCGACCATGAATAAGTGTATCCCGAGCAGGAGAGCTTCGCTGGCTGAATAGTGAAGCCTGTCCTTGAAACTGCAGACTGACATTACCATCTAGCCCCCTGGCTGTGCCAAAGAGACTGTTCAGAGGACCAGGAGTATAGTGCACTGCAAGAACAAAGAGAAACTATGGTTAGTTCATCAGCCAAACAAAGCTAAAACAAGAATGCAATTTTTGTTAAGGCATAGCCTCGCTCTTCGAGCGAAGCTGGCCTAATGATAGTTTCGCCCTGAAGCTTAGCTTCGCAGTTGCAGTATAACTTCGCACTCCACATGAAGGCAGGATGCAAGAAAATGTCAAAGTGTTAGCTTCACTCTGGAAGCTTAGCCTCGAACAACCGAATGCGACAAAGCCCCAGGGGTTAACTTCGCCAGAAGGGTATTATTGCCTAAAGACTATTTTAAGGGCATTAAGGTCCTCTTCAGTTACACTCCAAAGGCTAGTTTCGCATCCTGTCATTCAACAGGATGTAAACCGCCTAAGGGATAGCTTCGCCTGGAAGCTTGAAGAAGGGACCCTTTAATTCTAAGATTCCCAGTCAAGAAATCAAGGGAAATTTAGGGAATTGAACTCCCTAAGATCACCAAATCATGATTGATCGTTCTGGGTTCATCGAAAGATAGCCAGAAATTGGCTTTAAGAGAGAGATGAAAATCTCTACCAGCGATCGGTCGTTCGATGACTGGAGGAGGAGAAGGACCCTCTGTCGTAGAGGTTGCGACCTCTTTTCCTGCTCGTCTCTTAGGAGCCATTGAAGAACTGAAAAGGTTCTTGAATTCTTGAATGAAGAAGAAGAGAAAGAAGAGAGTCAAAGTCCTCTGAAAATTCAAAGAGAAGTGTCTTCTCTTTCAAGCCCGATCAGGCTTTTATAGGCTGATGATAGCCTAAACTACGCCTCGAAAAGAGCGCAGGCAGTCATTTCAAATTAATTTGAAACGGCGCCTAAAGCGCCTTCCCGAGAAGCGTTACTTCAGCCCCACTAAGGGCTAACTCCGCCGTAAGTCTAGTGCTGACTTAGCGCGACGCATGAATAACTTCGCTGAAAAACATGCCTTAGCTCGCTAAAAGCACAGCCCGAGCTTCGCAGAGAATTCATGCTAGCTTTGCTGGAAGCTCGTTCCTGATTCAGATAGAATCCTGTCTTAAACTTCGCATGAAGTTTAGCTACGCCGGTCCACTTCAAGTGTTCTCGAATCGAAAAGAAGGAGAAGCAAAGCAGATAAGTAGAAAGTGAACTTTTATTGATTTAAAAGGAAGGTACATTGATACTACTACATCAAGGTTGTGTTTCGTACAACAAAATTATTTGCTCCAAAGGCATAAAAGTGGTCCTATCTACTTCCAAGCCAAACCAACTGGACATGAAAGGCCTTCCTCCTGCACAAGACCATAATCTTTCGCATAATGGTAGATTTTGCCATTAAGGAGCTGGATCGTCTTTGATGAAAATTGGCAAAGGACCAGTTGCCACCAGAAAGCTGGATCTTCTTTGATGAAAATTGGCAAAGGATCCGAAACCTTACAGGTGACGTCCGCTATCCCGAAGTGGATCATCTCGGATAAGCGACTACCAGCCTCGCCTTGAAGTGGATCATCTCGAATAAGCGACTGTCAACCTCTTCTGGGAACACACATCAACTGCCTCAGTTTGTTCCTCCTGCTTAAGATTTAAAGTTTCAACTGGAAAAGCAAGAAGCAATTTTCTGGTCTCTTTCATCAAATCGAAAGACTGGCAAACATAGCTCACTGCAATGCAAACTGAAACAAATCAGCAGTAAGTCAAAGAAAAAGCTGCAAAAGCAAAATGCTAAGTCAAATTCTTTGGGGCGAAGCAATTTATATCCGATTCAGTTGCAGAATGGATTTCAGTTTCACTTGAACAGAGGATAGCCTCGCTTGCACAGTGATGATGGGTTAGCTCAGCATAAGCCAAGTCCTAGCCTCGCCTATATGGCTAAGCCAGACTGATCCAGAAGGACGCAATCTTAGCCCCACCTATATGGCAAGACTGGCTCAACCTTGAGGAGACTAAGTCCTAGTTCTTGCCTATGTGGCGAACTTAGCAGGCAAGCATGCAATGATCTTCCTTTGTTCAAATGATAGCTTCGCCGGGAAGCTAGGAAATAGGGCTAAAGCCCTTCTCTATAGATCAGTCAGATGCAAAATAAAGAACAAGGGAAATTAATTCCTAAGGCAGCTGTTAAAGCTAATTTAAGGGAGATAAACTCCCTAAAGTTATTAGTTCATTGGTAAAGTCTCTGGATGACCGAGACTCACCAGTTCTTGGCCGGTTAATGACCAGAGTGGGCACCCCCCACTAGTTCAGTGATCTGAGTATCTCTCTCTCGATAATCAAGAGAAGTCATGAACAGACTGCTTCTCTGCAGAGGACCTCAAGTGTCCTATTTATAGGCCTTATGGCCTGAGCGCACCGCTGCAGCTTCAAGCATAGAAGCGTGAGCGAATTTAAGGCATTTACTGAGCCTTGAGAAAGGGAATAGTCTCCCTCAGAAATGCGCAAGGGAGGAATGATCCCCCTCGTTAATGCAAGAGAAGTTATTTCAACTTCAGGAAAGGAAGTAATCCTTCTCGTAACTGGCCGAAAGCAGTTAGTCTCGGGAATCGGGAAAGAAACGACGATTCCAAAACTGATTTGAAGCGATCCTACTCCAGGAGGCTCAGACGCGGAGTTACCCAGACGCGAAGTTACCCAGAATCGCGAATCTACACGATTCCTCGGCGAACTTATTCCAATCCGGAAGCAGGATTGAAAGCGAAGTTGAACACAACCACCATGGCGACGTTCGTATTTTACATACCGCAATCAAAGCAATTCAAAGTATTTCGAAGCCTGAATCATTCCATTGCAGACTTTCGAAAACTTTGAAGGGGGTCTTGTTGACACTTTAAAAAGACAAGATTCTTACTAGCCTGAACAATGTCTAAACTTGTTGACATTTATAAAAGACAAGTGACAGACAAGCTGACGACCAGTTCTGTACCCATCTCCGAGGGACAAAGTAGCAACTTGGACTCTACTGATCCAGTGAAGCAGACGGTGAGCCCAGATTGTCTCTGAAGAGACCTAAGCAGGTCTAAGATGCTAGGTTAGCTCAACACTTAGCATCACATGAGCCCAAGGGATAGCCTCGCCTGAGAGGCTAAGTTCGTCCAACTTCGCCTTGAAGCCATTCAAAGCTCCATCAGGGAGCTAACTTACAGCTTGGAAAGAATCAAATTTGGCAGGTTCTTGCCATAATCTCTTGATTCTCCTAAAACGAGTAAGAGGATCAGGGGAGATCTTTCTATTATTTGGAAAGAATCAAAACAGATCAGGAGATTGACACTATCTGCTATTCGTAGCTTTGCAGAAGCTGATTCTAGCCTCGCAGCAAGGCTACTTTCCAGATTGAAACAGATTGACTCAATCTGTTTTCATATTTTTAAGGGACAATTATACCCCTGCTCTCCCTATAAATAGCCCACCAGGGATACGAAAAAAAAGAGATGCGCAAAGAGGAGAGAGCACAGACAGAGACGCAAGAGGCGAAAGGCTGAAAAACAGAGAGAGAGGCTAAACAGAGCTCTATTCTCTTGCTTCCAATAATTCAGAGAATTTAGAGAACCACTTCTCTAATCAGGGTGCTGATACCCTAATACCTTCCTCTCAAGGAATTTCCGAAACCAGGCGAGAAGGAATTCCTAAGTGGAGGCAGTTTGAGAAGTAACAAGAGGGTTCTACTAACCTTCTGTTCTCTGATTCCTCGAACCAGGCGAGAAGAG
The DNA here is from genome assembly GCA_038442645.1 of Agave tequilana. NCBI lineage: Eukaryota > Viridiplantae > Streptophyta > Magnoliopsida > Asparagales > Asparagaceae > Agave > Agave tequilana. The sequence continues at coordinate 141,359 of JAVJIF010008230.1, forward strand.
AATCCTATCGATCGCATCGTCAAAGGGACAAAGTGGTCGCGCGCTGACCAGACTCCTATCGGTACACTTCTCCAGAATCTCAGAGAAGATCTACTTGTAATCTTTTTAGAATACTTGTAATTTAGCTCCTCGACCCTTTTTTGTAAGTTTTCCCCTTTGTAAAATCAATGAAAAACAGAGCTTTCCCATCATACTCATTTTGAACTCTCTTTTCGTGCATGATTCAAAGTCCTTACAAAGCTTTTCATTAGTAGATCAGAAAATAATATCATAAACATATATTTGCACGATCAATACATCATTTTCTACATGCTTTGTAAACAATGTGGTGTCTACTTTCCCTTCCACAAAACCATTAGAAACAAGAAAACTATTTAATCTTTAATACCAAGCTCATTGAGCTTGTTTTAAACTATATAAACCTTTTCAAGTTTAAATACAAAAATGAATGTGTAGGATCAACAAACCCAGGGGGTTGTTCAACATACACCTTCTCTTTGATAAAATCATTTTAAAAATACACTTTTAACATCCATTTGAAAAAGCTTAAAATTCTTGAAAGAAGAAAAGACAAGTGTCATCCATATAACTTCTAGCCGTGCTACGGGCGTAAAAGTTTCCTCAAAATTGATTCTTTTGATTTGGGTGAAAGCTTGGACCACTAACCTAGCTTTATTCCTAGTAACATTTTTTGACTCATCCAACTTATTCCTAAAGATCCATTTTAGTACAAATAGTTGGTCTATCATTAGGCCTAGGAACAAGATGACAAACTTGGTTACGCTCAAATTGATTGAGCTCTTCTTGCATTGTAAGTAACCAATATGAGTCACCCTTGGCTTCGAGTATATTCTTGGGCTTAATATGAGAAATGAATGCAAAATGTTCACAAATATCATAGAGTTTAGAGTGAGTAGTTATCCTTTTGGATACATCACCTATGATGAGCTCCTTGGGATGGTTTGTAGCATATCTCCAATCATTTAGATGGCTCCACTTTAACATCTTGGACTTACTATTTGTATTATCCTTTGTCTTGTCTTCATCTTCTTGAGCCGGTGAGTCCTTAAATGAAATCTTTTAGTGTCATCACCTAAGAAATCAATTTCTATAATATTCTTCGCAAGAGTGTTAGATTTCTCAAATTTAACATGCATAAACTCTTCAATAGTCAAAGTTGACCTATTAAAAACTCTATAGGCCTTACTAGTGTTTGAATACCGAACAAAATAGCTTCGAAGAATCTTGGTTCAAACTTTCTTAAATTATGTTTGGTATTCAAAACAAAGCATTTACATCCAAAAACCTTCAAATATGAGACACTTGATTTTCTCAAGTAATAAATCTCAAAGGGAGTTTTGTTAGAATTTTTACTAAAATAAACTCGGTTCTCAATGTAACATAAAGTGTATACGACCTCAGCTCATAGATATTGAGAGAGTCTGTATTCGTTAATCATTATCTTAGCCATCTCTTAAAGAGTACGATTTTTTCTTTCGACGATTCCATTTTATTATGGAGTTCTAGGACAAGACAATTCATGCTTAATTCTATTTTCCTCGTAATAAGTGATAAAAGAATGGTTAATGAACTAACCACCTCTATCACTTTTTATATGCAAAATCAGAAAATTCTTTTCTTTTTCAACTCTTTTTCTAAAAATATGAAAATGCGAGAAAGCTTCACTGTTATGTTCTAAAAAGAAAATCCATGTAAATCTTGAGAAACCATCAACTAAAACAAAAATAAATGGTTACCACTAAGACTTCTGATTTTAGTTGGACCAAAACAAATCCATGTAGATTAACTCTAAGGGTCTAGATGTCATGATATCCTTGATTGTTTGAAGGAGGATTTGGTCTGTTTCTCAAGTTGGCACGCATCACAAATGCGGTCTTTTTTAAACTTCAAATAAGGAATACCCTTCGCCGAATCCTTAGAATCAATTTGGGATAGATGGTGAAACAAAACGTGACCTAGTTTCCTTTCTCATAATCAAAAATCTTCATTAAAAGCATTCAAACAAGTTGCACTGCATTGTATATTTAACATATCAATCATGTAAATATTGTTTGCAAGAAAATAAAAAGAACACAAGTATTTATTTTCTTGTATAAAATGTCACAAGTGAAATCATAAAAAACTACTTTAAAACGTTTGTCATAAAGTTGGCTAATGCTCAAAAGATTATGCTTAAATCTTTCAACCAAAACAACATTCTCAATTAAAGGAGACGAGCCAACTTGATATTACCTATATCAACGATTTTACCCTTTGAGTCATCTTTGAAGGTGACGGTGCCATCTTCATGATACCTTGATAGTGTTATAAAGTCGTTGATATCCCAAGTCATGTGTCTTGAGCAACCACTATCAAGTTACCACCGCTCCCTACGTCTTGGAACCTTAGTGCGTACCTATATCAATTAACAAAGGGGTTAATTTTGGTACCCAAATTTTCTTTGGTCCTAGAGTGCTAGTCTTTCGAACCCAAACATGATCATTAGAAGAATTAATGCTATCATAACAAAACTTAGCCAAGTGACCTTTTCAGCCACAATAAAAATGCATGATGTGTTTGTGCATGATGAGCATGTGTAGTATGGGTATGTTTAGTGTCCGTGGCATGGTGTGCATGGTGTGCATGAGATTGAGATTGTGTGTGAGCATGTGCAGTATGAGAAATATGTGATTTTTCTTTGAGTTTGCCTATTCGAAAACGTAGTCACTAATCTAGTCTTATCAAATTCACATTCTTTTCCAAACACTGCTCAAAGTGTTAATCTTTATTTTCAAGTGGAAATCTCATTTTCATCAATAATTGAAAATTTTGCTTTGCAAGAAATTTTATGTGTGTCAAAATTATTTTGTGTTTTTAGAACAGTGGAAGACAAAATCTCTTTTTCTTTGAAAATGACAACTAGTTAATTTTAAAGAAGTTCATTTTCTTTTTTCATTTTTAAATACTTCTTTTTAAGAAAAAATAGTTGTTAGAAAGTTCTTTAAAAATTCAACGTAATTCATCCATAGATAATTTACATTTATTAAGAGAGGATTCAGATGTTATCTTATGTGTATTCTCATTTTCCATGAAAAACACATGTGCCATGTCCATCTCTTCTTCGGATTCGCTCTTTGAATCCCATGTTGCCTTCAAAACTTTCTTCTTGTATAGTTTTTTGGAGGTTGAAGGTTTGCTTTTTGTCTTCGGGCAATCGGCAATGACATTTTCGGGCATTCAGTAATTGTAGCAAACTATCTTCTTCTCCTCTTTTCTTACCATCTTCTTCTATTTTCAAACCTGACCTTGTTGTACATCTTTCGCACGTTCTTCACAAGGAGGGACAAATCTTCATCATCTTTAAGGTCATCTTCTTCGTCAGAGATGGTGGGAGTAGATTTGAAGCCAAGAGTCTTTTGCTTTTGGGGGTACCTTCTTTCTCTAGCTTTTCTTTCCATCTTATGGGTTTTTAGATTCCCAATGAGATCAATAAGCTCCATCTCTTCTTTATCATTGAGCTCCTGCAATGTAGTTGATTTGACCTCCCAAGATGGTAGAAAAGCACGGATGATCTTTCTCATTTTTTTGGTCATTGTCTATTACATCACCTAAATAAGTAAGACTATTTATGATTTTAGTAAACTTGGTAATTATGCCATCAATGAGTTCATTCTCATTCATAAAAAATTCTTATATTAGGAATGTAAGAGATCAATCTTAGCTCATTTGACTTGTGAAGTTTCCTCGTGTGTGACTATTAAGTGTGACCAAATCTTATAGGCGGATTTGCAATGAATTATCCTAGATATATCATCATTCAAGGTTTGAAGCAATGCATAATGAGATTTTACATTGGCATCAAATTTCTTGGTGGCAATTTCTGACCCAATATCTTCATCACCATCGAGTACATTAAAGGGTTTGGTCACCACTCTTGCAACCTGACTTCCTAAGGATTGCAAGAAAATGGTCATCTTAACTTTTCATATAGGAAAGTTAAGGCCATCAAACTTGGATGGAGTGATCGAGTTAAAACCTGCACAAAAAATACAGAGTTTAGAAGCGTGTTAGATTCTCAATACTACCGCTATAGTTAGTGACTATGCGGGTCGTGATCCAAAAGGAGGGACTACGATGAAAGATTTTAAGTCTCTTTTCAAGTTTACAAAGCGGGTTAAAGCGTTCTTCTTAGTTTTTAAATAAAAAAGAAAAAAGTTAAGTTAATAAAGGAGAAGAAAAAAAGAGATTGTATGATATTGTTGTTCTAAAAGAAAAAAAACTAACTTAAAAAAAAGAATTAAAATGACATAGAAAGTGATTTAAAAGTGAGATTCTAAACTAAGAAATTAAAATAAAGAAAAACTAAAGAATACTTACCTCTTCGGCGCTTGATTACCTTGGATCCTTTGCAACGAGTTACCATGGCTTGAAAGCGAGCAAAGCATGGGATATGGGATCTTCCCTATTCCCAACCTAAGAAATCAAATAAAAGTGCAAGCAGAAAATAAAGCAGAAATGGTTATCCATCTCCATAAGCCATCAATGACACTTGCAAGGGTAAGGCATATTCGAGGCATCAGATTCATTTGGATTACAAGTACCTTAGAGGAAAGTAAAATAAAAATAAGAAAAAGAATAATATAAAATGCAACCTTTGATAAAATTGAAAAACTATGAAAGAAAGGAGAAAGAATTACAATGGTGTCACTCTCAATATAACTCTCTCTCTCTCTCTCACTCACTTACTAGAACTCTTCTCTAACCTAAGTTTTATAAAGAAAATGAAAAATTACAAAAGAAGAACCAAATTTAAAAACTAGAAATAAAAACTAACCTAAACACTCTATTGAGTGGTGCCCATTTACCTTCAGAATGTGCAATATTTATTGGAGAATATGGATAGGAGAGAGCGTATAAAGATAGGGGGAGCAAACATTCCCCCAGATTCACCAGATTGTTGCAGATACACGGCTTGGATTTGGCCGTGGGGCCAGATCCAAGTTGCGTGGATCTTTATTAATTAGATATCTCTTTTTATCCTCTTAGTTTTTCTGTTTGAGCTCTGCATTTTGTGATATCCTCCTTGATCTTCAAGTTAATCGAATTGATTCAAATAAATCCTATTTTAACAGGATTTTGTTTAGCTTTATCTTCTCTGATTTACTTTGGTCTTCACTTATCCCCCTAATATCTTCTGAATATTATCTCTCTCATTTAAATATGAATTTAAGTGGGCTTTGGAGTCATTTTCTCTCTTTCTCCATTGAATAAATCTTGCACAATATTAAACATTAAAATCATTAAATAGTAAATTTTTATTGTAAAATAGATGTGAAAATGTGACAATAAATAATGCAATATTAATGATCGATTATACCCCTACACCTATCTTTTGCTCGTCCTTGAGCAAAAAAAAAAACTAAACTAAACTAACTATCCACTTTCGTAGGAATCACGATTGCACTTAGCACGTGCAATAGGCTGTTAAACCTCTAGATTACCCTTAGAGGACGAGTTTTGTCTCATGAGAGCTTTTAGTGTCTTACACCCACAAAAGCCATAAAAAAGAAAAATAAAGTGTTAGTATTTTCGAAAACATTTTGAAAAGACAAGAAAATATTTGAAGTATTTTACAAGAATTAAGCAATCTATAAGTCATAGGAACACCAGACTATTCATCCTAGACTTAGTCTCTATTCAAAAACTTGTTATTAATTAAGATAAGGAGTCAAACTGTATTTCTCACCTAGTCTATTATTTTACTTAATGTCATATGCACCTTGTGCCCGTGAATATTTGACTAAGGATTCTTCAAGTCTAACTTTTATGTCTTATTTTATACATTTTGGCGGTAATACCTCTTAGTTCTATTAGGCTCTCTAATTTCCCCAGGTAATGAGCCTTTAGCCGGTGACTCTCAAACCGGACGGTGTCAGAGCACCGGGTGAGAAAACACCCAAAAAACTTAAGGACTCGAGCAAATAAGGCCACAAAATTAAGAGTTTTTATTTACAGTATGGACCACTTTAAGTCGTGAATACTTATGCTTTATGAAGCACAAAAACCCAGCTTAATCAGGAAATTTTTAATATATATATTTATATATATTTCTTTTTTTAATAAGGAATAAGAATCTTTGTTTTAGAACCCTAAGTGTGCAAGAGTATTAAGTATGCAAATTTTATCAAGGTAAAAATCAAGACTAAATTACTTTTTCAATTTTCTTCATAACCCTAAAAATCAAACAAATAATATTATTTTGATCGAGTATAAGAAATCCTAATTATGATTCTCCTATTCCTTAAAATTAACTTAATTTCCTACGAAAATTGGTCAAAATATTGTTTCTGTTTTCAAAAAGTTTTTAAAAGCAAAGAATTTTTTATATATTAAAAGAAAACCTATGATATGTCAGAACCCTCCCCCACATTTATTTCAAGCATTGTCCTCAATGTATGAATGAATGCATATATGCATGAAAAAGAAGAGAAAAAAAAGAAAAATGTTACTTCAAGGTGGTGGTTCCAGTGGTGGACGTGGTGGTTCACGGAACCCACCTTTTATGATCTCTTTTTTAGTTACATTTTTATATTCTCCAACATGAATAGGATCATGTAGGATCCTAATGTTAAATTTATCCCGGTTATATGGCCAATCTTGGAATATCATCACAGAGTCATTATGGTCTATCTTAGGTCTACAAAGGAAGGTGATTTTGTGGAATGGATGATTTGGGCTCAGGAACTAACACAGACTCGAGTATATGACTCAAATCAAGTTTAGGTTCAAGAGTCAGTTTCAGTTCAAGAGTTGAGTCTAAATCAAAAAATTGAGATTTATATTCTTTTCTCAACAATAGATTGTGACTAAATGTAGGTGGTTCATGTTCTAAATTTATAGGTACGCGAATCAGTGTTAGCTCATGAATTGAGTCCAAATCGTGTAAGGGTACCAGAATCAACAATGATGCAAAATTTGAAACTGAATCACAAAATTGAAGATCGAGTTCACATTCATGTTCAAGTTCAATTTCATTGAAATGGAAACTTGCTAATTTGTCAATGGTTTGGTATTGGTCAAGTTCAAGATGGTGTGATGAAATTAAATCTTGCTTGAAGTTTTCAAGACGCCATGATTCTTGGTTCCTAGCAATATGGCTAGGAAAATCTTGAATAGTCAAAGATTGGGTAGGGAGAGTTTTCTCATTCCTATACATATTTTTCAATTGACTAATTCTTTCTTCTAACCTATCAATGGATTGTGTAAAACAATTTTGGCCTTAAATCATATATTCCACGCTATTTTTAAAATCACATGGTTCTTCTTGTTGTGGTGGGACTTAAAATGGAGTAAGGGTCTTGGGAATTTTGTGGGATACTTAAGTTTGTTGAGTTTCGAGATTACAAGGACTCAAGTATGTCTTGCTCACTCTTTTTAATATCAAATTCTTCTTCTATAGGTTGATCAGAAAAAGGAGTATATGAAAATGATTGTTGGAATGATGTTTGATAATATGATTCGGGGGAGTTATATCCCCACTGATTCGGTGAAGAGTGGTGATGATCATTCAAATCTTGTTCATAATACTGGGGTTAGGTTATATATTGATTTGGATAAGACCAATTTGGTATACTTGGTTGGTTAAAGTTATGAAATGTCGGGTTGGAGTTGTCCGAAAAAGAGGTCGGGGTGTAATATGGATTATTATTAAAATTGAAAAATTGTTGTTACAAGCCATTTACACTAACTAACAAAAACAAATAAAGAAAAACAAACAAATAAAAAAAATCTAGCCTATGTTTGGGTCGATCTTAGACCTAGATGACTCCTAACTGGTTAGACTGTCCATAAAAGATATATTGCAGCAATTTGACCACAAGTTAATCTGCCAGGTAGGGGCAAGACCACTGACCAGTGGGAGGTATCCGTGCCTAAGCAACATGCCTAATTATAGTAAACCACTATTCTTCGAGGTTTCACCTCTTAGTCCCCAACCTTTGACACTGATTTGGCTTGAGTCAAACTCTAACAACTTTCTCCTTAAGTCAATCTCCTATTGAGCGCGAGATGTCCCTAGGGCCAACGTCTACTCAGTTTTAATTAATGTTGGGTTAGTGAGTGAAGAGATGATTTTCGGGTTAAGAAAGGGTAAAGACTTCCCCACCTTATCTTGTTTGAGGATATTCGCTTAGTTCATTTTAGTGCAAGTGTACAAATATATAGCAAAATAAATACACTTAGCAATATGTATCACCCAAATGTGTTTCCTAAGTTACATGCAATGCACACATACATTTGCTCCAGCACTCTTCAATAGTAATGTAAATGTAAAAGTAATTAGACACGTGTCCTAAATACAAAGTCTAAACCGTTTTTAACATTAACAAGCAACAAGTTGCTATTGAATTTAAAACAATGTGTAGAGTTAAGTAAAATGGAAAACTAACAACTGCAGAATGTTAAACTTGCAGTGTGAAAGCACCTGCAAGAAAACACTTTTAGCAGTCCTACAAACAGTCGTGCAAACGCGGCCTTTGCCACGTTTCTGCGGCTGAATAGTATTCCCTTGTGCTCTGCTTTCTTGAGGTGAGGCACATGGTAGCATGTAGTGCACTGCAGTAATTAGTTTTCAAAAATCAGCTCCTGCACACAAAAATAGAGAAGAAAATTTAAACTGTTAAGAAAATTTAAAAAGAACACTTATCGTTCCTCCCTAGCAATGGCGCCAAAAATTGATTGAGTTAAAACCTGCACATAGAATTTAGAAATATGCTAGGTTCTTAATGCTACTGCTATAGCAAGTAGCTATACGGGTCATGATACACAATGAGGGACTTGGATGAAAGCTTTTAAGTAAGTCTCTTTTCAAGTTTACAAAACGGGTTAAAGCGGTCTTCTCAGTTTTTAAATAAAAGAAAAAAGTTGAGTTAATAAAAGAGAAGAAACAAAAGAGATGGTGTGATATTGTTGTTTTAAAAGAAAGGAAAACTAAATTAAAAAGATAAAGAAAGAGTGGTTTAAAAGTGGGATTCTAAACTAAGAAATTAAAATAAAAAAAACTAAATAATACTTACCTCTTCGGCACTTGCTTACCTTGGGTCCTTTGCAACGAGTTACCTTGGCTTGAAGGCGAACAAAGCATGGAATATGAGATCTTCCCCATTCCCAATCTATGCTATCGAATGAAAGTGCAAGCAGAAAATAAAATAAAAATAGTTATCCATCACCATAAGCCATCAATGGCACTTGCGAGGGCAAGGCATATTCAAGGCTTCAGATTTATTTGAATTACAAGCACCTTAGAGGAAAGTAAAATAAAAATAAGCAAAAGAATAACATAAAATGCAATTTATGGTTAAACTGAAAAACTATGAAAGAAAGGAGAAAGAATTACAGTGGTATCACTCTCAATATAACTCTCTCTATTACTCACATGAATCTCTTCTCTAACCTAAGTTACATAAAGAAAATGAAAAATTACGTAAGAAGAAAAAGAAAACCTAAGTTAAAAACTAGAAGCCTAAACTCTCTGTTGAGTGGTGCCCATTTGCCTTCAGAATGTGCAGTATTTATAGAAGAATATGGATAGGGGAGAGCGTATAAAGATAGGGGGAGCAAACACTCCCCCAGACTCACCAAAATTGCTGATCCGCGGCTTTCACCAAAATTGTTGCCGCGGATCCGCGGCTTGGATCTGGCCATTGGGTCAAATCCAAGGTATGTGGTCTTCATTCATTAGATATCTCTTTTTATCCTCTTAGTTTTTCTGTTTGAGCTCTGGATTTTATGATATCCTTCTTAATCTTCAAGCTAATTGAATTGATTCAAATAAATCCGATTTTAACTGGGTTTTATTTGGCTTTATCTTCTCTAATTTAATTTGATCTTCACTTATTCCCCTAATATCTTCTGAATATTTGTCTCACTCATTTAAATCTAAATTAAGTGGGCTTTGGACTCATTTTTCTCTCTTTCTTCATTTAATAAAGCCTGCACAATGTTAAATATTAAAACCATTAAATAACAAAGTTTTATTACAAAATAGATGTGAAAATGTGACAATAAATAATGCAGTATTAGTAACCGATCATGGAGTCTTAATACCTTTAGCCATGTATACTAATCTGGATAGCAAGAAAAGATGCGAATGAAATGATTAGCAAAAAAGATCTCTCTAAGGTGGTTAAACTAAAAATAGTGTCCAAGACTCAGTTACCAATTGAAAGTACCATCTAGAGGGGTGAACATGGGTGAATAATGCTAATCAAATGTGAAAATACAATAATTAAAATGAATAATGCAAACGGTCAACTCAAATTAAGAAGTGAAACCAGATTCTCAATTAAGGGCTCTAGAACTTCTCCTTGTATTCCTCTAGATAAGAGTTAAGATGCTCAATTGCCTTCTTGATTGAAAGAGAAAACCTACAAGTTGAATGATGCAAGAGATGAATATCAAGTGCAATGAAAGTGAAAGCACAAGTGCAAGCAATAGAGAAAAGTAAAAACACAAGTTCAAATAATAGAGATAGAGTAAGAGTAAGAAGGAAATTATAAACATAAGAGATTTATTTCGAGATTCGAGCACCAAGCTGTATATCCCCGCCTTCACCGAGCGAAGGATCTTAACTATCCACAATGAAACTTTCACAAAGAAACTACAAGGTTTATACAAGACCCGAGTACACAACTCTAACCTTCAACTCTTTATACAAGAGGTAACACAAAGCTAATGAAATTTACAAGCTCTTGACAACCACAAAGGTTACAAACTTTCTCTTTACAACTTTCTAGAGTTTTGAGTAGAGAAATGAAGCTAAAAAAATTTGTGAGATAAATTTTAGTTGAAAAATTGAACTTGAGAGGATAAAACTTGTAGAGAATGATTTGGAATTGAGAGCTCTTGAAACTTTAAACTTGAAAGCAAAAACTTAATTTTTTCTTAGAAACTTTAATTTCAAAAACTTGTGTCAAAACTTATTCAAAACTCCTCCTACAATGACCCGTATATATAAGCAGTAGGTAAATAATATTAGAGAGCTAAATCAGTCAATAAAACACAGATAAAGTCCTAATAAAGTGAACTATACCTATTTGGGAATAAGAAAAACAGTTTGAAAGGACAAAATCTCATTTTATTTCAAATTTGGTCTAAATGGTACATTAGGACTGTTGACAGTCCAATAGGCTTGTCGACAGTTCAGTGTGCAATGGCTAAAACTTTAATCATTGCGGAATTTTACTGTCGACAGTCCAATAAAGCTGTCGACAGCACAACTGATACATAATGTGTCAACAGTCAACAGTCCTCTTGGACTATCGAAAGTGGGCCAACACCAAATGAGACCCAAGTCTCTGTAAAACCCTGTCGACAGTTTTCTGAAAGGAAGCTGTCAACAACACAAAAAGGCTATCGACAGCTCAACTGAGCTGTCAAAAGTCAGAGATAGAAAACATAGGATTTTTGAAATATTTTTGAAACAACTTTTACATAGATAACTTGTGCAAGTGTGTGTAATTCTTGAGCATCAATTCAACACTAAAACTTAAACATTCTAAGATCTTACATAGGGTAACACTCTCTTCAAGTCTTCATCAAGAGGGCTTTTTCAAAATTCACACTTTTGATCATCCGAGCTTGAATCCCTTTCTTGAATTAACTTGATTACTTCAATACCTTCCTTTTGAGGAAGAATGAAACAACTTCCAATCTCTTGAACACTGTAAGTTTATAAAAACTAGAACTTGATTAATACCAAATAACAAATAAAATCAGGGAGTGTACCTTTTAGCCAACAAGAAGAAATTACTTGCCTTCAAAGCATCATCAGATACAGAATATTCAAATGATGAAGAAGAAGATATTGCAATGAATTCAAGAAAATTCAGATAGTTCTTAAGGAAAGGTAAGTTCAAGAAAAATAAAGAAACTAATGATAATCCTTTATGTTATAAATAATAAACTAGAAAACATAAAAGAAGGATTGTCTACTACTAAACCCAAAAGCTATTTTAATCATTTCAAGAAGAAGAAGAAGGTTTTTCAGGTTACATAGAATAATAGTGACTCATCATCTTTAGACGAGGAAGAAGCCACCAAATTGGCAAATATGTGCTTTATAGCACAAGAAGATGAGGTACATGACTTTCAAAATAAGGATGGATTAATGGATGGCTTTAACGAAATGTTTTTTGAATTCAAGAAAGAGAAAGCAAAAAATAAGATTTTGAAAAGAGAAAATGACAAATTGATTGAAGAAAATTCTTCTCTTAAACTATAAATTTTTTTCTAAATTCTAGAATTTCAAATTTGAAAAAAGATAGATCTTCTTTTAAAGGCAAATAAAAAGAGAATTTAAAAAATGTAACAAAATTCAATAAAGGCAAAGAGAGCTTAAACAATATTTCATCTTATCAACATGTTTCCAATAAGAGATTTGGTTAAGAAATTTTTTATCCGTTCATATGATAAGAGAAAACTCATTTTGGCAAGGCTAATATAAATATATTTGAATTCCGAAAGATTTGAATTCTCGTGATAAGAATGCCTATATTTGATCTTATTTAAATGATGTTTTCAATTATAAAAATTATGTTTATGTTAACAAATGGAAATCAAACTCCAAATGGATTTTGAGTTCTTAAAGGCTAATCTTTTCGGACCCAACTAGATATGGGAACTAAAGAAATTTGTTTATATTTTTCAGGTACCCTGAAAGGAAAGATGGACACTCGATAGTGGTTGTTCCAAACACATGACTCGAAGAATTCAAATGTTAAACAATTATATTTGGAGACAACAATAAAGTTACGTTGTTGGAATTGGCATCGTTAGTAATTCAAATAAACCTCTTATTGAAAATGTTCTTTTGGTTAATGATCTAAACCATAACCTTTTGAGTATCAGTCAACTATGTGATAAAAGATTTACATGGGTTATGTTCCTTAAACACAAAAATGATTCTTTTCATAAGTTCCTTGTTTTTGTAAGAAAATTTAAAACAAAAAAATCTCTAACTATTATCACCATTAGAACTGATCATGGAGGAAAATTTGAAAATGAGAAACGTGCAAATTTTTGTGATAAACTTGGTATTACTTATAACTTTGCTTTTCCAAGAGCTTTCCCTCAAAACGGTGTTATTGGGAGGAAGAATAGTATTTTGCAAGAGTGTACTAGAATCATTCTTATTGATAGTAACTTATGAGTTGAATCAGTTGCTACTGCTTGTTGTATTTTGAATAGAGCTCTTATTAGACCTTTTTCAAACAAAACTTGTTATAAATTATTTTTTGAAAAGATTTCAAAAGTTCGTATTTTAAAATTTTTAGTTGCAAATGCTTTATTTTAAATACAAAAGATGATTTGGATAAGTTTGATTCAAGATTTGATGAATATAATTTTGTTGAATATTCTAATCGAAGTAAAGCTTATCGTATTATAATAAAAGAATTTCTACTATTGAAAAACCAATGCATGTTAGATTTGATAAATCTTTTCTAAATCTACTCATGATATTGATATTGATGATGATATTATTCATACATCTCCTGTTCATGCATATATTATTAATAAAACTGAAGTTCATTCTGATTTACCTAAAGCTTTTGTGGAAGTTAGCAATCATCCTCATGATTTAGTTATTCGTGATATTTCATAAGGTGTTCAAACTAGATTAAAGTTGAATTTCATGACTCATATTGATTTTATTTCTTTTATAGAACCCAAAAATATTAATGAAGCATGTGTGGATGATTTTTGGATTATTACCATAAAGAAGAATTGTAACGCCCCACCCTGGCAGGTACGAGGATGCTACTGCGACGTACATATGCAGGGCAGAAATACCCTCCCATATGTATGCTAACCATCAGTACAGTACATGAGTCAGAGTACGAAAATACGTGATATTATATATTCTAACAGAAAGGTACAAGTATTCAGTTATCACAGACTGTGATATAATATTACATGAATATTACATCACCAAGAGGCGCAAAATAAGATTTACATAGCAAGAAATATAGAAAAATGCTCATAAGCTGCAAAAAGGGATTCTCGCAAGTCAGACAAAAGGGGTAGGTCGGGAAAGAGCTACAACTGATCCACTTGCTCCATAAGAAACACCTGGTCTTTTGCTACAGGGCCCGCCTCAGTCCAAACTTGGGATCTGGACATGCAGCTTCAGGGTTGCCAATAAAATAACACAGCGAGTACGTAAAATGAAGCAAAGTAGCATGCATAAGCAGTCACATGTGTACATGATCCAAGTGTCATGGATCAATCATACAAATACAAGCTAGTAAATAAGAAGATCAGAAAATTAATACAGTAGCGCAAACAATCATATATGTGAGAAGCATTGTGTCAGCCAATAATGCATTAGTGAAATAGTGTATCCAGACAATCATACATCATAAAATAATGTGTCCAGCTTAAGTCATACCGACCTGGATTGGGGTTATAATACAATGTCAAGTCATGCACAAGTCAATTAACAGGCTGTATGATGCGAAAAACTGGTAAGTACACTAATCGTTCTAAGAAATAAAATAATGATATAGAGTGTCGAACCCACAGGGATTGTATTTAACTACCACTATTAATTATTTTTAATATTATTTGAAAATTTAGAAAATAAGTGAGATGGTTTTTCTTATATGAGAAAGATATTAGGGCTTTAGGACTTTGGTATATCTATATTAGACTTGTTCTAGTTAATTGTATTAGAAACGTCATTTAAATATTGTTAATAATTAAAGAATCCTTTGGCACATAACAATCTCTTTCGAGCATCATTAAATCTAACCCTAGAGAAAAATTTATAATCTTCTGATCTAGTGAATTTATTAATCTATAACAGCATTAAATCTATGATTCATCTATGAAAGATTACACTAACTATACTCCTCATGTCAGTCTCAACCTATAAGTAGTGATTTCTATCCTAAATGCTTTGTTAGATTGTCTCTTGTCGGTTTCAAATCTAACCATCTAAATAATTATGGCCATCAATTAATATACATTAAAACAAGAATAGAAATTTAGCAATAATTCAAATAAGAATAACTAAATACAAATAACTTATGAACAATCTTCCATAGATAGCCTTATGCCTAGACCCTAGCTAAAATATTTAGTTCATAAGTAAAAAGTAAGAAAATTTGATTTTAAAAGAAAATAACAATGCAATAAAATTAACTAAAGAAAGGGAAAATCCAATTGAAACTTTTTCTTCTTCCTCTGATTTCCTCCTCCAAGATTCAGCAAGTTGCGGAAAAATGAAAGCTTTATTGAAGAAGTAATCTCCTAATTGGATCTCCTAAATTTCATATTAATTATAAGAGTATGTAGGTCTTTATATAGGCCTCAGAAATCCTAGATAGCTGAATAAGAATTTCAAAAACTAACACAAAGTTCTAAATGAATTTTAGAAAAATTATGTCAACAGCCGAATAAACAAGACATCAGATCCACTGTAAAATACGACCTTTTCACTGTTGAATACAATACAGAATCGAGTTTGGCTCAGAGAACAGCTGGTGCAAGCGCTTCACCTTTTTTAATTAGTCAATGGCGGATTCGCCGTCTTTACGGCAGATTCGACGTTCTCGCTTTTAATTGTCCTCTGGAATTTCTCTGGCTTTCTTCTTTTCATATGTGATCTCTTCTAGGCTCTCTAGCTCCATCTGTCTTCTCAGAATTTTTTCTCTGCAACTCTCGTTTTTCTTCATGTTTTCGATGTTTTCTCCAAAATTGCTCTTTGACTTACAATCAGCATAAGTTAATAAAATTAACTGACAATGCAACATTAAAGTGGAAAAATCAAGCATAAAAGGATATAAAATATGTGAACCTTCATCACACCCCTATACCTACCTTTTGCTAGTCCTTGAGCAAAATCTAAACAAAAAAGATAAAAAAATCTAAAAACAAAAACAAAAATCCTAACTCACTTTCATCAGAATCATAGTTGCACTTAGTACGTGCAACAAGCTATTAAACTCTTAGGTTATCCTTAGTGGATGAGTGTTGTCTCGCGAGTGTTTTCAGTGAATTACACCCAAAAATTCAGTGAAAGAAAGAAAAAAAATAAGAAAAGATTAAGAAAAAATGATAACTAAAAATAAGAATAACTGAAAAATAAAAAAACTATAAAAAGAACTTTTCAAAAAAAGTTTTTTTATTGCACAAGTGTTTACTATCAATTAAGTTCATAAGTTTTCAAAAAGTTTAATTTCAGTTAAGTTCAATCTCAAATCAAGAAATCTCTTCCTTTCCTAGACATTTGAATTTAATATTTTCACACCATCCTTCTTAAGTTATCCAATCCTATGCATTCTCCGTGAAAGTGTAAATAGTCTTTAGCGTGGGAATTTTTGATTCAAACTTCTCCATACTTAAACATATTTCTATATATAATATATATTATTTTTTTAATAGAAGTTCGAAGTGTTACCACTTCGTTGTCCCTTAAGCACTTTATATATATATATATATATATATATATATATATATATATATATATATATATATATATATATATATATATATATATATATATATATATATATCCAATTCTCTTTCATGTAAATATCAAGGCTTCTTGAGGCCGAGATACCTAACTAATTGATCATTAGATTTGTCAATACATAAATTTTTTTATATATTTATTATTTTTTCACACCTAATTCTCTTTCATGTAAATACCAAGGCTTTTTGAGACCAAGATACCTAGCTACTCAATAGTTAGGTTTTTCATTTTGTATATCTTTTTTTATATACATACATACATACATACATACATACATACATACATATATATATATATATATATATATATATATATATATATATATAATTATATATATATATATATATATATATATATATATATATATATATATATATATAGACACACACACACACACACACACACACACACACACACACACACACACACATATATTCCATATTTAAATAAGGTTAAACTTTCATCATCATCCCAAGCATGAAACTATAGCGTAAATGGGACGAAAAATACATAATCATATAAACAAAATCTAGATGGTGTTTATTTTTCAATTTTTTTCATCTTTAAGTTAAGAATTAAAGATTCTATCAAATCAATTGTTCTATCAAGATTTCAAATTTTATTGGCCTCTTAATTCCTAAAAGCTAGTTAACTTGTTGGTTTTTCAGTAAAAAGAAAAAGAAAAGAAAAAATAAGAAAAGAAAAATAAGAATCCTAGACCTAGATACAATCATGATCTTCTCCCTATCTTGCTTGAATCCACCCCTCCGATCTAGTCCTCCTAATGTATGGGGGGTGAGGATTTCTTCTTCTTCTTATGTAACTCCTTAACAAGTTTGTAAGTTTTCTTCAAACCCTCTCAAATTTTTACCATAAATTTCCTATCGTCTTGAGGTGGCTCTTGTTCAAAGAATTGATCATCATCCTCATCTTCTTCAGAAGACTCTGATGAAATAATATGAATATGAGCCGCTTCTTCAGTCCAATTTATTTGTAGAGACGCAAAATATGGTGCGGTCTTAATTTCACTTACAATCATAATCCTCTCTCTATATATATCTCATTATACTCATCCTCAAGCATTCAACTTTTACAAATTTGGATAATAAGAATATGTAAAAGAAAAGTAAACTTGTGCTTCTTTGATTGCCTACCTTTAACTTGCATATAGTTGAAAATAATTGATAATACATGCAAAATTGTTGATTCTTCATCATTAACACATGCACAATATGAAACATTTGATTATAGAATACGTTCGTGTGTGTGACACCAAGTACATTCGTACTCAACCATCGACATGTAGCATGTATATTACGATAAAGAGTATTTGCATCTACCCCCCTATGTGTAGCCATTTTATAATTTTCACCCATTAAGCTCATGTATTCCTCCACCCTCATAGGAATCTGATTTAGACCAAGAGCAAGACGAATTTCAGTCATATTTGATATCATTTGCGAAGTCAAAACTTTCCTCTCCTCTCCAATTTATGTGAATCCTATGAGCATGATAATCTATGTCATTGCTGGTGAAACTATCATAAAATTTTTCTATCAAGTTTGGGATGTGGTCAAAGCTACCCTTATGAATCAAATACCCCCATTTCTTATTCATGATCTCTTCTAAAAAATACATACCGAAAGTTTGAAAGAGTGTAAAATAATCCTCTTCCGCAAAAAACTTTGTTATGATGCAAAAGCAGTAAAAGAAACAGCAAGGAGGTGAGAAACTCTTACAGATTTGTGAAATTTCAACTTCAAAAGATGGAATCGATCAGCGGATCAGCTGTCAGCACAGCGGTTCCACTGTTGACTTCTGCCTTCTGGTGTTGATCTTGGCTGCAGACTACTTCTCCTCTTCTTGCTCCTTTGGAACTTCTGGTCTCCAGTTATTAATCTCGAGATATAGTGAAAAAGAAAGGGGAAATGTTAGCTTTTATAGGCTTTAGGGAAAAAGAATCCCACATCAATTCAAGTTTCCAAAAAATCAATCAATTCAAATTCAAATTTTGAATTTCAAATCAGTCAAAATTTTGCCAAGACGTAAGATTTTTCTAAAAAACATTGTCTGGTAAAAAGAAAGCTTCAATTCTCTCTTAAAAAGTTAGTGCAAAATTTAAAATTTGAAATCAATCCTTTTTGGAAAAAAAATTGAAAAAAAAATTGAAAATTTTATTTTCCCCCATGCCTAAACTGAAGCATGCCCTCATGCTTATCAAAAACTTAGAAATTTCTTCCCCAGAAATTTTGAAAAATATACCTATAAAGCAAAAACTAATTTTATAATCATTAATTTCTTTATTTGCCACGTGGAGTTAAATGCCCAAAAGTTAATGTCTCTAAAAAAAAGGAGAAATTAATATACTCACGTGTACAAATTCGGTTTCATCTGGTTGTTGATGAACAGCGGGCTAACTGTATGGACAACGAAAATACTGTTCTGTTTAGCTCAATTGCTTTTTGCTTTGGGCTTTACCTCTTGAATAATTTCTCTGGTTCTCTATTTGTTTCTGTATAACAAAATAACAGTCAGTATAGATTGGACATTATAAAAAAAATAAAACGAAAGAAAAAATAAACTAGGTTAGAAAGCTTAGGTTGCCTCCCAAGAAGCGATTTAAGTTATACTCATTAGCTAGACTTTCTCTGCTCTTGTCATCCAATAGTTGCCATCTCTATGGAATATAGAGACTCATCTGGAAAGAATCATCTATTGATGTTTTCGTTGGTTGTTCTTCCCCGTTGTTTTCAATCCTTGACAGATGGTCGGCGACGAGATTCTCCATATTTTTTTTGTCTCTTACCAATCAAACTCTTGGAATAACAGTATCCACATTATCAATCTTGGCTTGACGTTGCTCTTTTTCAATAGTTACTTGAGAGCTGAATGATCCGAATACACAATTACCTTTGCCCCAATTAAATACAAACATAATTTATCAAATGAGAAAACTACTGCAAGTAGTTCCTTTTCCGTTGATGTGTAATTCTGTTGGGCATCATTTAATGTACTACTTGCATAATAGATCACTTGAAAATTCTTGCCTCTTCTTTGCCCCAATACAGCTCATTTTAGTAAAATCACTTGCATCACACATAATTTTGAAAGGCAAACTCCAATTTGGTGCAATGATGATTATTGCAGTTGTAAGTTTCTTCTTCAGTATCTTGAATGCCAGCAAACAGTCATGAAAAAAATCAAACGGTGCATCTTTTATCAATAAATTACTTAAAAGTTTGCCAATTTTAGAAAGGTCCTAGATAAACGGTAGTAGAAACCCGCATGCCCGAGGAAATTGTGTACGCCCTTTATATTTGTTGGAGGTGATAATTTCTGTATAACCTCGACTTTTGCCTTGTCCACCTCTATCTCTTTTTCTGAAATTCTATGTCCAAACATGATTCCTTCTCGAACCATGAAATGACACATCTCCCAATTGAGCACTAGATTTGTTTTCTCGCAGCGTTGTATGGCAAGTTTCAAGTTAGCTAATCATGTATCAAAAGAGTAACAAAAAATAGAAAAGTCGTCCATAAAAACTTCAATGTATTTCTCGACCATATCATCACATATTGCTAGCATACATCTTTGAAAAGTGGTGGGTGCATTGCATAATCCAAAAGGCATTCTCCTATATGTAAATGTTCCATATGGGCATGTAAAAGTGATTCTCTCTTGATCTTTTAGGGCTATAGCAATTTGATTATATCCCGATTACCTATCTAAGAAACAATAAAATGCATATCCTGCAAGTCTCTCTAGCATTTGACATATAGAAGGTAAGGGGAAATGGTCTTTCCTAGTGGTTTGATTCAATTTTTATAATCCATGCACACTCTCCATCCGTGGTTGTTCTAGTGGGAATCAATTTATTATTATCATTCTTCACCACAATTATGCCTCCCTTCTTAAGAACTACTTGAACTGGACTAACCCACACACTATCAGAGATAGGATAAATTATACATGCGTTAAGTAGCTTGAGGACTTCTTTCCTTACCACTTCCTACAACACTGAGTTTAGACGGCATTGTGGTTGAATTGTGGGTTTGTAGTTCTCCTACATTAAAATCTTATGCATGCAAATTGAGAGGCTAATACCTTTGATGTCTGCAATCGTCCATCCCGATGCCTTCTTGTGGTCTCCCAGTACCCTCAGCAATTTCTCTTCCTCCGTCATTGTCAAAGAAGAAGAAATAATGACTAGCAATGTAGAATTTTTTCCTAAATATGCATACCTCGAATGGGATTGTAACCCTTCAGCTCAAGCTTAGGAGGAGATTGTATGGAAGGCACTAGTGAAGATGGTAAATGCTAAATCTCCGTGAACTTTTCTTCTTTCAGTAGCCCCATTGTGGCCTCCAAGTATTCCACATGCTCTCTTCTTGCATGATCTTCTATTTTGCTTGTGTCAGAGCGGGTGATGCACACCTCCAATGGTAATGTGGGATGTCCCTCTTGAAATAGCTCCCTCTTTTTTATTGCATCAATTCGAAAACAATCCTCGTTGTCCGTATGGTACTTCATTGCTTCAAAGACATTGAAAGTAACTTTATCGTCCTGCACACAAAGAGTAAGTTTGTCCTGACGGACATCAATCAATGTATTACCAGCAGCTAAGAAAGATCTACCTAACATAATAGGTACTTTTCTGTCTTCTATGTCGAGGATGATGAAATCTGTTGGTAGGTAGAGTTTGTTGACTTTAACTAGAACGTTCTTGATCACCCCTCTTGGGTATTTGACCGATCTATCTCCAACTGTAGTGAAACTGTCGTTGGTGTTGCTTCTCCCAGTCCAAGCTTTCTAAACAAGGACAAATGCATGAGATTAATACTTGCCTCAAGATCATGTTGGCCCAAGGTTACAATCAACCCATGTTTAGTGTTTTTTGATGATTACAAAACATATTAGTTATTTGTACTAATATCAACTGTTGTTTAAGTGTGTTTCAGGTTCATATCTTAAAGAGTTGATTACTTCCCTAAAGGAAGGTGTATTGGATTCAAGACAAGTCAAATTGGGCTCAAAGTGCAATATTGAAGATCAAGTGAAGATTGCCCATGTTGAAGTCTTGAAGACCTAGAAGTTTGTAAGTGTAGTTTTGTTAAAGATAGAATATGTGAAATTTGGCTCTAGGATTTGCACACACACTTGTTTTGAATGTTTCTATGTTTTTGAAAATGTTTATTTCTAAGTTTATGCCTTGGTTTATACATACATGTACTCAAAGCTTTATATCTTCAAAAACGTATTTAAAACATGTATATAAACAAAGTTCAGCATAACACTTAGTTCCAGAGTTTTTAAAAGATTTTTTACAAATTTTTCTAACTCAAAATCTGCCCAGAAAAAAACTATTTCAGGCAGACTGGTCGACCGGCAGTCGACCGGCTGCTGTGTCCAGACATGCACAGGCTGTGCATGTCTGTCGGTCGACCGAACCTACATACCGGTCGACCGAAAAGAGTTGTTTGCTCTCTGTATCTTTTCGGTCGACTGGGTCGGTCGACCGATAGAAGGAAACTGTGTTTCCTTTATTGGATCGGTCGACTGGCAGTCGACCGAAGTCCCAACGGCTCTTTTGCCAGCAGGGACCCGGTCGACCGGCAGTCGACCGGTAGGCCTGCAACAAGCCATAACGGCTCTTTCCTCTTTGGGTATTTCTGAAAAACTGTTTTTGGTTTTCTCTTTAACAGAGTTTTTAGGAGTTGTTGGGACTCTTTTTCTGATCAAATTAGCTGGAAAAATCAGAGTTTTTAACCTATTCTCTCCCTATAAATAGTGGGGAATAGGCCTTAGTTATCTACCAAGAAAAATACAAGTTTTCATTGTTTTCAAGTGAAAGAGAAAAATAGTTTAAAGCTTTCATTTCCATTCTTTCAAATTGGTTTTTCAGTTGTTGTTTGATCTCTAATATCACTCTACAACTGAAGCTTTTCTCACCACACTTCATAGAGCCAAAATTTCATATTCTTTCTATAAGTGAAGTTGTAAAAGAGTGAGAATGTTTGTAAAAGAGTGTTGTGGTCTAGTTAAAGATCACTATTTGTAATCCTTGTTCTTGTGGAGACAAGCTCCTCGGTGGAGTTTCTTTGTAAGGTGAAGCTACGGGCTTGAGGTCTTTGGAGGCCTAACTTGTACGGGATCCTAAGGGGATAGTGGAAACCCTTCACGGAGGTGAAGGCGGGGACTAGAGCAACGGGCTCGAACCTCGAAACAAATCATCCTTGTTTGCGATTGCCTTTGCGTTCTTCTTGCTTTCAATTTCTCTTGTTTTATATTGCCTTGAATTATTTGCTTGAGTAACTAACCCTCTACTTGTGGAATCTTGTGTTGCTATACTTGTTGTGTTACATTGTGAGCCTTTCATTTTCATCATCATACTTGGCATTGATCAATCACACCTCAATACAACACGGTTGCATTGCGCACCTCTAACCCATTTAAGGGGAATTGGGAGGAAGGAGTTCAGAACCTCGCAAGGGGTATTCGGCTCTTAGTCGTGTTTTTGAGAGATTGTTGCATCACTCATTTCATAAGTTTAAAAAGATCATTAGATTAGCAATTACACCTATTCACCCCCCCTCTAGGTGTATTTCAATTGGTATCAGAGCTTGGACTCTAGGATTTGGCTTAACAACCTTAGAGAGATCCTCATATTGCTAATCATTTCATTCATTTCCACATAGTAAACATGGCCGATGGTATTAAGACACCCCCTAAGTTTGATGGACTTAACTTTCCCATATGGAAGGTTAAGATGACTGTTTTCTTGCAATCTCTAGGTAGCCGAGTTGCAAAGGCCGTGACTAAACAATTTAGTACCCCCGATGGTGATGAATCTACTTGGTCCGAAATTGAGACCAAGGAGTTTGATGCCAATGCTAGGGCTCATTATGCACTCCTACAAGCCCTCAATGATGATGACATAGCTAGAGTCATCCATTGCAAATCCGCCTATGAGATTTGGACCCATTTGCTAGTAACACATGAGGGGACATCACAAGTGAAGAGGGCCAAGATAGACCTTCTTCGGTCCCAATATGAAAATTTTAGCATGCAAGAACATGAAACCATAGATGATATGGTTACTAAATTTACTAAGATTATTAATGGGCTTTCTTCTCTAGGTGAAGACATCAACAACGACCAAAGGGTGAGAAAGATCATCCGGGCTCTTCCTCCATCATGGGAAGTGAAAGCTACAACATTGAAGGAACTCAATGATAAAGATGAGATTGAGCTCATCGAACTCATTGGGAATTTAAAAACCCATGAGATGGAGAGGAAGGCAAGGGAGGACATGGCACCCTCCAAGAAGAAGACTATTGCCTTCAAAAGTCATGCTACTTACTCCGACGAAGATGATGAAGAAGAAAATGACGAGGAGCTCTCACTTCTAGTCAAAAACGTCCGGAGGATGTACAACAAGGCAAAGTTCCAAGGACGGAGGAGATGGCAAGGAGGCAAAGAAGAGAGAAAGATCATATGCTTCAATTGCCAAAAGCCGGGACACATTGTAGCGGAGTGTCCGGACCAAGTAAAGCCATCTTCATCCAAGAAGCCATACAAGAAGAAGGCTATGAAAGCAACATGGGATGACGAAAGTGAATCCGAGGAGGAGGTCGACACCGCCAATATGTGCTTCATGGCAAATGAGAGTACAAGCAAGGTAACCCCCTCAACTCCTTTTGATGAAGATTTATCCATGGATGAGTTAAGTGAAGCATTTATAGAACTTTCTCAAAATTATGACTTCATGAAGAAAAAGTACTTGAAAATGAAAAAGGATAATGAATCTTTGAGTATTCAAGTGTTAAATCTTTCTAAAGAAAATAATGACTTGCATTCTTCTTTAGTTTCCACTAAAAATGATTTTGAAAAATATAAGATTGCTTGTAAAGGAAAGACCCCATTTGTAGATTCTAATGAGATTGCCATGCTTAAGGAAAGATTAGACTCATTAGATGTTGTTTTGAAAAAGTGTAGTGAGTTTGATAAGAAGAAGATGGAGAATATGTTTCCTAAGAAACAAGCTCCTAAGAAAATGTTCATCATGCTCATGCTCATGCTCATGCTCATGTACATGCTACACAACCTATGCATCATGGTAAACCCCCAAAGCATGCTCACACTTCACATACACACCATGCATTTATGTATAGAAAAGTGTACACATGTTCACATTGTGGACGGAAAGGACACTTAGCTAATTTTTGTTATGATAGACTAAGTGCATCACATCATAATGTTTGGGTTCGTAATACTAACTTTCAAGGACCCAAGAAAGTTTGGGTACCAAAATCAACCATTGTTTTAAATGATGTAGGTACTTTCCAAAGCTCAAAGACGTAGAGGTTTATGGTATCTTGATAGCGGTTGCTCAAGGCACATGACTTGGGACATCAACAATTTCGCAACCCTATCAAGATATCATGAAGGTGGCACCGTCACCTTCGGAGATGACGCCAAGGGTAAAATCATTGGTATTGGTAATGTAAAGCTTGGCACTTCTCCTTTAATTGAAAATGTAGTTTTAGTAGACGGGCTCAAGCATAATCTCTTGAGCATTAGTCAATTATGTGATAAAGGATTTAATGTTATTTTTGATGATATTGCTTGTAAAATAGTTGACAAAAATTCTAATGTTTGTGTATTTTCCGGTTTTCGTGAAAGTAATGTATATATGATAGATATGCTAAATATGTCTTGTAATATAACATGTTTAAAAGCCCTCGATGACGACTCTTGGTTATGGCATAGGAGATTAGGCCACGTTTCATTTGACCATATTTCTAGGCTTAACTCTAAGGAAATGGTGAAGGGTATTCCTTCATTGAACTTTGAAAAGGACCGAGTTTGTGACGCATGTCAATTTGGGAAACAAACTAAGTCCTCATTCAAATCAATTAAGGATATCATGTCATCACGTCCATTGGAGCTAATCCACATGGATTTATTTGGCCCTACACAAACCAAAAGTTTAAGTGGGAGTAGATTTGCTTATGTTTTAGTAGATGATTTTTCGCGTTTTACTTGGGTTTATTTTCTTGAACATAAAAGTCAAACCTTTTCACATTTTCAAGCCTTTAAGAAAAGAGTTGAAAAGGAAAATGACTCCTCAATAATTAAAATAAGAAGTGATAGAGGAGGTGAGTTCATTAACCTTCCCTTTACCACTTTTTGTGAGGAACATGGAATAAAACATGAACTTTCTTGTCCTAGAACTCCACAACAAAATGGAGTAGTTGAGCGGAAAAATCGTACTTTACAAGAGATGGCTAGGACAATGTTAAATGAATATGGTCTACCACATTATTTGTGGGCCGAGGCCGTTCATACTTCATGTTACATTGCAAATCGTGTTTTCCTATGTAAAAATACTACTAAGACTTCTTATGAGATGTATTTTTCTAGAAAACCTAATGTTTCTTATTTCAAAGTGTTTGGTTGCAAATGTTTTGTTTTAAATACAAATATTAATTTGGGAAAATTTGATGCTAGATCATATGAGGCTATTTTTGTAGGTTACTCAAATACTAGTAAGGCTTATAGAGTCTTCAATAGGTCAACTTTGACTATTGAGGAATCTATTCATGTTAAATTTGAGGAATCTAACAAGTTTGTTAAGAATTGTGTAGAAATTGATGCTTTAGATGAAGGGTTGGAGAAAGTGACCTTGGAGGATGCTTCTACCATGGGAGACAAGCCAAAGGATGGTGATGGAAGTGAAGCCAAAGTGGAAGAGGCTCAAGGAAATGAACATCAAGCAAATGAAGAGGAGCCCTCTCAACCACTACCAAAGGATTGGAGATTCAATCCTCATCATCCCAAGGACCTCGTCATAGGTAAAGTATCAAAGGGGTAACCACTCGCTCTAAGATTCAAGATTTTTGTGGTAATTTTGCTTTTATTTCACACATAGAACCTAAAAATGTCCTCGAGGCCGAGGCTGATTCATATTGGTTGCTTGCTATGCAGGAGGAGCTCAATCAATTTGAGCGCAACCAAGTATGGCATCTTGTTCCTAGGCCCAAGATAGACCAACTATTGGTACTAAATGGATCTTTAAGAACAAGTTGGATGAATCGGGTAATGTAGTTAGAAACAAGGCTAGGTTAGTTGCCCAAGGTTACACTCAAATCGAGGGAATCGATTTTGAAGAAACCTTTGCACCTGTAGCACGGCTCGAAGCCATACGGATGACCTTAGCATATGCCTCATTTAAAGATTTTAAGTTATTTCAAATGGATGTAAAGAGTGCTTTTCTTAATGGTTATATTGATGAGGAGGTGTATGTTGAACAACCCCCCGGGTTTGTTGATCCTACACACCCTAATTATGTTTATAAATTAGATAAAGCACTATATGGTTTGAAACAAGCCCTAGGGCTTGGTATGAAAGATTGTCTTCATTTTTGTTTTCAAATGATTTTAAGAAAGGAAAAGTTGATAAAACATTATTTACCAAACATATAGATCAAGATATCCTCATAGTTCAAATTTATGTTGATGACATTATTTTTGGATCTACTAATGTTTCACTTTGCAAGAATTTTGAGTCATGCATGAAAAAGGAATTCGAGATGTCTATGATGGGGGAGCTCAACTTCTTCCTTGGACTTCAAATCAAGCAACGTAGTGATGGGACATTCATCAACCAAGCCAAGTACACCAAAGAACTCATCAAGAGGTTCGGGCTTGAAGGATCCAAAGTAGCAAAAACTCCCATGGCAACCACTACGAAACTTGACAAGGACGAACAAGGTAAGGAAGTAGACATCAAATTATTTCGTAGCATGATTGGTAGTTTACTCTATCTTACGGCTAGTAGGCCGGATATAATGTTTTCCGTATGTTTATGTGCACGTTTTCAATCATGTCCTAAGGAATCACACTTAATAGCGGTAAAACGCATAATTAGGTATCTTAGGGGCACAATTGATTTAGGTTTGTGGTATCCGAAAACTAACCAATTTACCATGACTAGTTATTCGGATGCCGACTATGCCGGTTGTAGGGTAGATAGGAAGAGCACAAGTGGCACTTGCCAATTCTTGGGCAATTGTCTTGTGTCTTGGTCTTCAAAGAAGCAAAATAGTGTAGCCCTTTCAACCGCCGAGGCGGAGTATGTAGCAGCCGGAGCTTGTTGTGCACAAGTACTCTGGATGAAACATACTCTTCTCGATTTTGATTTACATTTTGATCATGTTAAGATTTATTGTGATAATACTAGTGCTATTCACATGACCAAAATGCTAATCAACATAGTAAAACCAAACATATAGACATTAGATATCATTTTCTTAGAGATCACTTTGAAAAAGGTGACATTGATATCGATTTTGTTTCCACAGATTTTTAACTTGCAGATATTTTCACAAAACCTTTAGATTATGCAAGATTTTCATTTATTTGTGGTGAATTGAATGTATGTAAGATTGATACTTAAAATATCTTAGTTTGTTTTGTTTTGGTTTCTAATATGTTTGTTTTGTTTTGTCTTAAAATTTTTTTTTAACCCTTTTTGATGTATGACAAAAAGGGGAGAAAATATATGGAGAAAATATATGTTGTTTGTTTTAAATTTTGTTATTCCTTATGATAGTTTATTTTTGGTGATGATATTTTTCAATGCTTTATGTATGCTTACATAGTTGTTCATATTCATGTTAAATACATAGCATTGTTTAAGGGGAGCTTTCCAAGCTCTTTCCTCTTTTATTTGTTTAATAACTCATATGTTTTGTCATCATCAAAAAGGGGGAGATTGTTGGCCCAAGGTTACAATCAACCCATGTTTAGTATTTTTTGATGATTACAAAACATATTAGTTATTTGTACTAATATCAACTGTTGTTTAAGTGTGTTTCAGGTTCATATCTTAAAGAGTTGATTACTTCCCTAAAGGAAGGTGTATTGGATTCAAGACAAGTCAAATTGGGCTCAAAGTGCAATATTGAAGATCAAGTGAAGATTGCCCATGTTGAAGTCTTGAAGACCTAGAAGTTTGTAAGTGTAGTTTTGTTAAAGATAGAATATGTGAAATTTGGCTCTAGGATTTGCACACACACTTGTTTTGAATGTTTCTATGTTTTTGAAAATGTTTATTTCTAAGTTTATGCCTTGGTTTATACATACATGTACTCAAAGCTTTATATCTTCAAAACGTGTTTAAAACATGTATATAAACAAAGTTCAGCATAACACTTAGTTCCAGAGTTTTTTAAAAGATTTTTTACAAATTTTTCTAACTCAAAAATCTGCCCAGAAAAAAACTATTTCAGGCAGACTGGTCGACCGGCAGTCGACCGGCTGCTGTGTCCAGACATGCACAGGCTGTGCATGTCTGTCGGTCGACCGAACCTACATACCGGTCGACCGAAAAGAGTTGTTTGCTCTCTGTATCTTTTCGGTCGACTGGGTCGGTCGACCGATAGAAGGAAACTGTGTTTCCTTTATTGGATCGGTCGACTGGCAGTCGATCGAAGTCCCAACGGCTCTTTTGCCAGCAGGGACCCGGTCGACCGGCAGTCGACCGGTAGGCCTGCAACAAGCCATAACGGCTCTTTCCTCTTTGGGTATTTCTGAAAAACTGTTTTTGGTTTTCTCTTTAACAGAGTTTTTAGAGTTGTTGGGACTCTTTTTCTGATCAAATTAGCTGGAAAAATCAGAGTTTTTAACCTATTCTCTCCCTATAAATAGTGGGGAATAGGCCTTAGTTATCTACCAAGAAAAATACAAGTTTTCATTGTTTTCAAGTGAAAGAGAAAAATAGTTTAAAGCTTTCATTTCCATTCTTTCAAATTGGTTTTTCAGTTATTGTTTGATCTCTAATATCACTCTACAACTGAAGCTTTTCTCACCACACTTCATAGAGCCAAAAATTTCATATTCTTTCTATAAGTGAAGTTGTAAAGAGTGAGAGTGTTTGTAAAAGAGTGTTGTGGTCTAGTTAAAGATCACTATTTGTAATCCTTGTTCTTGTGGAGACAAGCTCCTCGGTGGAGTTTCTTTGTAAGGTGAAGCTACGGGCTTGAGGTCTTTGGAGGCCTAACTTGTACGGGATCCTAAGGGGATAGTGGAAACCCTTCACGGAGGTGAAGGCGGGGACTAGAGCAACGGGCTCGAACCTCGAAACAAATCATCCTTGTTTGCGATTGCCTTTGCGTTCTTCTTACTTTCAATTTCTCTTGTTTTATATTGCCTTGAATTATTTGCTTGAGTAACTAACCCTCTACTTGTGGAATCTTGTGTTGCTATACTTGTTGTGTTACATTGTGAGCCTTTCATTTTCATCATCATACTTGGCATTGATCAATCACACCTCAATACAACACGGTTGCATTGCGCACCTCTAACCCATTTAAGGGGAATTGGGAGGAAGGAGTTCAGAACCTCGCAAGGGGTATTCGGCTCTTAGTCGTGTTTTTGAGAGATTGTTGCATCACTCATTTCATAAGTTTAAAAAGATCATTAGATTAGCAATTACACCTATTCACCCCCCCTCTAGGTGTATTTCAGATCACACAAAGCTTTTTCAAATTAAAAATTTTCTATTTTGCAAGGTATAGAAAAACTCCCTGGATTTTTTAGGTTAGGTGATAGCTTATTCAACAGAATTGTACTGCACTCCTTATTAGAATCACTGTCTCATTGTCTTCCAGCTTCTTTTTGTTTCTCAGAATGTCTTTCATGAATTTCCCATACATTAGCATCTGTATAAAGATATCTTCAAAAAGTATGTTAATATGTAATTTCTTAAACATACTAACAAATTGAGAGAATTGCTTATCTATGTTTTATTTTCAGATTCTCTGAGGGAAAGGAACAGGTGGAACATATGGCTTTACTGGTGTTCTCTTCACAGGTTCTAGTTCTGGTTCTGCTTCATCTTCTGGATGGCAGATCAATCGTTTAGAAAGCGGATCTGTTGTCTATTGGGTTGCACTATCCTCATGCTTCCTTGTATCTTCCTTATTATCTTCTTTAACCCTGTCTGGGCTCTTTGCATCAATATCCTATGACTGTAGTTGTTCCACTTGCCTGCCACTTCTCAAAGTGATTATGTTTCTTTGCTAATTTGGATTTTTCTCAGTATTGCTTGACAATGATCCCTGTAGTCTGTTGGCTAATGTATCAGCCATCTGGCCCATCTGTACTTCCAGAGCATATATGGATATTGTGGTGCTCTTCTAAAATTGAGTTATATTGTTCGCTAATTGAGCTATCTCTTATTCCCATCATTGCTTCCTATCTCATTGTTGTTTGCATTGTTGTTGTTATTGCGGCTGAAAGTTTGGCCTCATGTTATTCCTCCATTGTAGATTTGGTGTTCCTCCATCCTAGATTATATATGTTAAGTAGGTGTTTTTCTGCCTTTGATAGTTATTGGTATAATTTGCTTGATCAGTTTGCTCGAAGGCAAAACTACCAGATTGACAATTATTGCTTTCATGCCCCCACCACAAAATTCACAAGAAAAGTTGATTTGGATGGAACTTACATTGGCTGCACCCAATGCTATGTTATTACCGCCAATTGTGTTTGGATGGCTGATAGTGTATCTAGCTTATGTACTCTTGTGATCTTCTTTGCTGGTTCTCTTGATGATTGCTATTGATAGTGATTTGATGACATCTCATCTAATAATTCTCGAGTTTCCTCCAAATTCTTGCTCATCAAGGCTCCACTTGCTGCAGCTTATTCGGATGGAGTCCGTTATAGAAGAACTGGATTTTCAACCATGGGGGTAGCCCATGGTTTGATGCTTTGTTGAGAGACACTTTATACCTCTCCCATGCATCATGTATGGATTCATCATATAATTGGGAGAAGTCATAATATTGCTTCGCAACTTTGCTATCTTGGCTGGTGGAAGATACTTAGCCAAAAGAGATAAAGCCATCTCGTCCCATATTGTAATTGTCTCCTTGGGTAGAGAATAGAACCAAATATTAGCCTTATCCTTTATAGAAAAAGAAAAGAGCATCAACCTTATTACATCAGAAGAGAGAACATTGCGTTTTTTCATGTCGCAGATCTCCAAGAAATTTTAATATACTCGTTCGGATCTTCATTGGGTCCTCCAAATTGGCATGTGTTTTGCACTAATTGTATGACACCGATCAACTCGAAGTTGTTGGCTTGAATAGTCTGCTTGATAATGCAGGATATAGTTGCCGATGTCGATTGCACATCGTAATCTCTCAGTGCCTTGTATTCTTCATTGTTCGCCATCTCTACTTCTCGCTCTCTCTTTTTCTTCAACAAGCGTCTGATGGCTCTCTTGATTTTTGCATCAGGTTATCAGGTCATAACTTTCAGAACATCGCATACAGCTTCTGGAATCAGCTCTTGAAGCTTAGACTTCAGAAGAAAATTTTGGATGGAGAATCTGCTTTGTAGACGGCGGATTCGTTGTTTGTTCTTGACTTCTTACAGTCTGTTTCCTAATTGAAACAGAAAATTGACACAGTAAATTTATGCAGAAAAAAGTAAAATTCAAATTAAGATCAAATTTAATTATCTGTGATATTAAATAAACAATCCCCGGCAACGATGTTAAAAACTTGATGCAAAAAACTAGCAAGTATACCAATCATTCCAAGTAATAAAATGATGAGATAGAGTGTCGAACCCACATGGATTGTATTTAATTACCAATATTAATTATTTATAATCTTATTTGAAAATTTAGAAAATAAGTGAGATTGTATTTCTTATATGAGAAAGATACTAAGGCTTTAGGATTTTGGCATATCTGTGTTAGACTTGTTGCCACACCTCGCTTCCTAAAATACGCTGAAGCGGAGACGCGACGAGAATCGGCGACGCATATACGCAAGGAAAATACCTCACGTATACGCGCTAAGCCTTAAGTAATCCGAACAAGCTATAAAATCTACTACGATAAATCAATATCACTGCAATATGACATATAATATCTAACATAATGATAGCAGATGAATAAAGGAAAGAAATTACAACTGGATGCGATAAAGATAGAATCAGAAAATAACATAAATAAAAGAGTAAGAATACCTAAAATCAAGAAAAAAGAGACTCCAGCTCCTCGTAACACGTACGATCACACGAACACCTGAACAATATAAGAAGGTGTCCAAAAATCCCTGGACATGCGAATTCAGGGTCGTCAGAAGCGACATAATGAGTGTATGTGTAAAGAAAAAGGTGTTCATGCATAACAACGCAAGTAATAACAACACGATAACTGAAATGAAATATACAGAATAATCAATATCAAAAACAAAGTTATGAACGATATATAACTGGTATCTTGACCACTAATGTCAAGATGTATAATCTAGCATATGTCACTAGTCTGGTATACAATCTGGTCATGTGTATAATTATATGTCTATCTTAGTTATATATACGTACAGTCAGGTGATCATGGTCAGTCACAATACATTAACAATTTATCATTATTAATTATGTCAGCGAACACCAATTGTCACATGTAATAGACGCATCCCATACTACGCCTACCACACATGCCAATTGAGGTCCTCAATTATTGATACGATCGGTTGGAGACATTGTCTGTATTTTAGGTGGGTCCCGTGCATACCCGGGACCATGGCTCAGACCCCTGATGCTGAACCAAGACCTACCGCAAGGTAGTTAGGGACATGTATAACAGAAATAAGAACAGGACGGGGTGCCAGTCACCCTACGGGAACCCTGCAGTGGAACCCTCTTTTGGCGGCACACCTAAATCCTAGGTCCACCCAAAATACAGACGCTGCCTTCTCCATCAATCTCCCCAATCCCAGTGTAAGTTGTTTAATGTCATGTTATTAGTTTATCAAGATTATTTAATGTGCATGTAACTTAGATCACTGGGATAACTCGGTGGTAGTCACGGTAACAATATCAACATGTGTAATCAGGATACCGGTATAACAGGATATATAATGTCAGTGAACAGAACACCGGTATAACATGATATGTAACAAGTATAACATGAGGGTATTGTTACCATGTAACAATATTTTTCCAGCAATTAATGGTAACATGGACATGATAATTATCAGGTAGATACCAAGTATAATCAGTCAAGTTTCTCAGGTAAATCAAGATATTCAGGGTGAGTAATGACCTGCTGTCATGAATAGAATAATCCGACAAAGTATATAATCAACTCATATCCTCAAAATCATCGATATATCCATGCTCTAAGTCATCAATAAATCAGATCGATCAATAGCTGTCATAAAACTCTGAACAT
This sequence comes from Agave tequilana, assembly GCA_038442645.1. Classification (NCBI taxonomy): domain Eukaryota; kingdom Viridiplantae; phylum Streptophyta; class Magnoliopsida; order Asparagales; family Asparagaceae; genus Agave; species Agave tequilana. The sequence goes on from JAVJIF010008230.1 coordinate 175,152, forward strand.
GTAATATAGTCACCGATATCAATGAAATCATTCATAATAACTCTATATCCATAACTGAAATAGTCAAGAACCAATCATGAAGTAATATATATATCCTCAAGATCAAAATCAAACTTATCCAACCATAATCAAGATCATAACTAAAGAATATAACATCCTTGATCAACATACCATCTCAATCATCTCTACATCTAATATCCAACATTGATAAGATCATCAGTACTCAATCAAATCACTAGGGTAATTCTATAAGTCTTTAATTCATCAATCCAAAACCAAGATCATAATTAAGGAGTGCTATATCCTCGATCAATGTGAAATCTAAGTCATCCTTATATCTAGTAATCAATATCAATAAGGTCATCAATACATCAGTCAAACTCATCAATATGAGATCCAAAAATAATAGTTCTAAACAGTCCAAAAGTCAGTCTCATTGTATACACTAGCGTCAAGGGTATTATATTCATACATATCCATATATCGATAAAACAGTCTATCAATAAAGCAACATCATGCCTAGCTCGTCCTCAATATCCAAAAGAGTTCTAGTCAGAATAGTCACCAATAATTTGTCTGACAAATACTATACATAAAATATGAATCTCTGACATCAATCACTAATCAATCATCCTCAAGATTAATATGTTTATATTCTAGGATTCATCATAACTAGGTCAATTACAATATCAAGTCCGGTCTATAGTATATCAATACTAGGCCTAACCAACAATAACGATATACCAATACATGAAATGCTACTGACACAGGCTCATATCAACTACACAAATAAGGTGAACAATCAATAATGTCTCATGAATTGGTACAACAAGTCAAACAAGTAAATTATAATATAAAGTCACATGAAATAATATGAATAAAACACAATAACGGTAAAGAGGAAAATGACATAAGAACAAACACTCACAACACAATTAAATAAAAATTAAATAAAGAAGAGAAATACTCTCCTGAACTCGATCTCGAGTCCAAAACACTGAAATCATAAGGCCCCGATAAATCTACATGATTCATTCAATAGGAATTGTTAGATTTTTAAAAGGATATTTTAAGGAGTTTAAAACTTGATTAATTAGTTTGGGAGTTAGAAATATGATTCTTTGAGTCTAATGAATTTAGTAGGTTTGGTTTAAATCATTTTCTAATTTTTGTTGAATTTTTAATAGGCTTTAAATCATTAAAATACTTAACGGGTTTGAATCTAACATTAAGGGAAAAGGTTTAAAGTGGGTTATTTGATTTAATTTATATTGGTATTAGATTAAGATTTTTTTTATCATAAAAAGTAAAATTATTGTAGACTATTGTTTATATTTTCTCCATATTTTTGTTATTTTAACTATTTTTTTGATATGCAATCTTTCCTTTCTTTCTTCTTCTTTTTTTTTTTTTTTTTTTGTGCAACAGCCTAGGCCCTTCAGGCCCAGGCCGGGCCCAGGCCTGGTCCGGGATTTTCCTTTTTCTTTTTTTTTTGTTTTTTTTAAACAGGGCCGAAGCCCTGTACTGGTCCAGCCGGCTTGGTTTGCCCAGTCCTGACCCAGTCTCACAGGCCGGACCAGGCCAGGCCTGGTCCAAGATTTTTCTGTTTTGTTTTTTTTATCAATAGGGCCTTTGGGCCCTGTTGTGGCCCAGGCGGCCTGGCCCGGGCCAGGCCAGGCCGGCTCTGGCCCAGCTGGTCCAGGCTGGGCCGTGCTTGGGCCCAGCTGGACTGCACAGACCAGCCCGGTCTGTGCAGTAAGCCGAGAGCAGCGATAACTTCTTTTTTTGAAAATCTTTTATTTAAAAAATTCTGAAAAAATATATAAATTAAAATTATGAGTTGGTATATTTTCACATGTATTTTAGTTGAATTTTAAATTGGGTTTTGATGTATAAAATTATTCATGGAGATCATAGTATGAACATGATTTTAATAAATTGTCAAATAAATTGTGAGAATATAAATTACTTACTTGGTTTTGACCTCCCCTAGCATATTTCTCAATCTCTGCACTTCAAGATCCTTTTGTTCATGCTTCGCTTGAGGAGAAAAGAAAGGAGGAGGTTGGGGAGTTGGGTTTGGGTTTTCTCTTGAGTTAGAAGAGAAAGAAAGAGTTTGGGTCTTTATATAGGTTATTAGATATTTTAGAAACTTGAATCCTAGTTAACTTTAGATTGCTTAATTAGTAATTAGGATTAAGATGGGAGCTTGGATTAGAATTTGAATTATGATTATATATTTAAATTAGATTATAGATTTGAATATGGATTAAGATTAGGATTGAATTTTGGGTTAATGGGTAAGGATCTCAATGGTAATGGGTTATAAATTGTTGGGCTTTAGTTAAAAGAAATAAGTGATATGAAGAATAAGAAAATAGAGAGTGGGCTCGCAGGCTTAGTTTTTAGGCTTAAAGAAAAATAGAAAAAGAGGAAAATTAGGAAGTGGGCTTGGCTCAAGTGGGCTTAGCATAAAAAGGAAAAGAAAACAAAAGGAAAAAGAGAATGGGCTGAGCTTATTGGGTTTAGAATGAAAATAATAATACTACCAATTAATAATAATTTAAAATAACTAAATATAAGCAATAAGAGTCTACAAGTCATAAACAATAATAATACTAATAATGATACTAAATCAAGTTAATTAATAATAATAAGATAATTTTTTAAAATAATTATATGATATTATTAAATAGGGGATATTACACTTGTTCTAGTTAATTATATTAGAAACTTCATTTAAATATTACTAATAATCGAAGAATATTTTGGTACCTAACAATCTCCGTCGAGCATCATTAAATCTAATCCTAGACTAGAATTCACAATCTTTCAATTTAGTGAATATACTAATTTATAGCGGCATTAAGATTTATGATTCCTTTATGAAAGATTACACCACCTATGCTTTTCCTGTCGGTCTCAGCCTGTAAGTAATTTCTATCCCTAGATGCTTTGTTAGATTATCTCCTGTCGGTCTCAAACTTAACCATCTAAATAATTGCGACTATCAATTAATAGACATTAAAGCAATAATTTAAATAAGAATAACTAAATACAAATACCTCATGAACAATCTTCCATGGATAGCTGATGCCTAAGCCTTAGCTAAAATATTTAGTGCATAGGTAAAAAGTAAGAAAAATGATTTTAAAAGAAAATAACATTGCAATAAATTAACTAAAAAAAGAAAGAAAAAAACCCAATTGAAGCTTCTTCTTCTTCCTCTGATTTCCTCCTCCAAGATTCAACAAGTTACAAAAATCAAACTTTATTGAAGAAATAATCTCCTAATTTGAATCTCCTAAATTGCATATTAGTTACTAGAGTATGCAGGTCTTTATATAGGTCTCAGAAATCCTAAGCAGCCAAATAAGAATTCAAAAAACTAATACAAAGTCCTAAACGAATTCTGAAAATTATGCCAATAATCGACTAAGCAAGACAGCGGATTTGCTGTGAAATACGGCGTTTTTCTATTGAATACATACAAAATTGAGTTTGACTCAGAGAACAGTTGGCGCATGTGCTTTACCTCTTTTGATTAGTCCACGGTGGATTCGCTGTCTCTATTGCGGATTCGGCGTTCTCTCCTTTATTTGTCCTTTAAAATTTTTTTGGCTTTCTTCTCTTCATATGTGATCTCTTCTAGGCTCTCTGGCTCCATCTATGTCTTCTCAAAATTCTTTTCCTGCAACTCTTATTTTTCTTTATTTTTTCGATCTTTTCTCCAAATTGCTCTTTGACTCACACTTTGTAAAAGTTAAAAAAATCAACAACCAATGCAGCATTAAAGTAGAAAAATAGGTATAAAAGGATATAAAATATGTGTACAACATGACTTTCATCACTGTGTTTTGGATTGTACAATAATAAAAATCAATATCACCTGATCTTTCAATCATTCCCTTTCCGGTATCCCATACCATTGGCAGTTTCCACCAGAGCTCGTACTCCAGCAAATTTCATTCGAATATTATATATGAGTACTGTAACACCCCATCCTCGGAATACTTACTCAGATACGTATCCTGATTTTTCGAGCGTATTTTCTTATTTTCGTTTATTTATTTTTGCTCATATAGTAGTACTGTATGATTTGACCTCTCTGGTAATTAAATTTGATTAATTTCAGTTTCAAACATTGTTTTTCAATATATTAGAATTTTCATGATTTTTCAGAATTTTTCAGAATTATTTTTAGAAAACCCTAAAATCGGGATTAATCGGTACCGCTGGTTTATTCTCGGATTTTTAATTTACAAATAGATTCAAATTTTGAGAAACCAATTCCACATATTTTCTTAAAATAATTTTTACTATCTTAATATATTTTTCAGAGATTTCAGAATTTAACAGATTTCGGATAGATTTGATGTCGACCGATATCGGCAGTCAATTCCAGGAACTTTAATTTAAAAACTGTAAAAAATTTCTTGAAATAGATTTCATCATAATTCTTAGAGTAATATTCTTGATTTTTGAGAATTTTTGCGGGTTGTTCCGAGATACTTGATTTTCAGATGATTCCAGTATTTTTTCGAAAGTTTTCCGCATCCGCAACCGAATCCGGGGAATCCGCCACACTAATTATTTTCACTTTTCCTTCCAATAAATATTTTTTCCTTTCCTTTTCTTTTCTTTTTCCTTTTTCTTTCCTTCATTTTCCTTCCACCATTTTTTAAAACATTCTCCATTCTTCCATTACATCTACACCTTTCCACCAAAATATCTCCTCCAAAATATCCCAAACCACTCAACTCCCCTCTCCCATCACCATGGCTGGCCAAGGCCACCTCACCCCTCTCCATTTTACAAAAACACCCTCACCTTAATCCTTTTTTCTTCTCCTTTAACTATAATTCCAAATACAAAACCCTTTTCTTCTTCTTCCCTTTTCATTTCTCCATCAAACCCTAATCACCACCAACTCTTCCTTCATCTCCATCACAACTACAACTTCTCCAACTCCCTACCATCATCTTCTTCCTCCTCCATCTCCATTTAATCCATCACAAACTCCATCAAAACTTTCACCATCTCCTTTACCTTCTCCAAAACTACCACCACCACCAACCCCTCTACAAAACCACCACCCCACCATCCCCTCCCTCCTCTCCGGCAACATCTCTGGCAGCTACTCCGGCGACTATTCCGGCGACAACTTCATCACCTTTAACAAACTTCATCACCACCACTATAAATCTTCCATATTCACCACCATCTCCACTCTCACCATCACAACCCCACCTCCATCACCCCTATTTCAACCTTCAACATCACCATCATCTTCAACCTCCTTCAATTTCCTTTTCATTCCTTCCAAAAAAATCCAACTCCACCAAATTACTACCACCATCTACTCCAACACCTTCACCTTCACCCTCTCCTCTCTCTTATCATGGCCAGCCACTACATAGGCCACCACCATGGGGTGCGTACCACCCCTAGGGCCGGGCCACCACAGGGCCAAGCCCCTCTCCTTCTCTCGCTTCGTATTTTTCCTCGCTCGGGGAATTCGGACGCGCAAGCTTTTAAATTAGTATTTTAGGCGAGTGACTTTCCTCGTAAATTGGATTTGTATTAGAATTGGTATTGTATTATATTTAGTATCAGTCCGGTTGATTATACGGGTGGGTGTGTTATATTCTGTGGACATGTCTAAACTTGTACCAGACTGATATATTGTAATGCTTGGAATAGTGTAGAACATCTCGTGCACGTACCTTTGTATCAACTCTGGGTTTCTACCCACTCCTGGGCTAGCTACCGAATTGGTTTTAGTCCTGCACCCTTTATGAGTTTCGTGGTAGCTACCGAGAGTGCGCTTAACCCCGAGCGTACTTTGGTCCTGGCTCTCTACTCAGCCTTCAGACTTCACTACTCCACGATATCCTAGATAGTCTCACATTATATGCATGCTTCTGTGTAGTACTAATATCTCATGCAGGTATCTTTATACTAACTCTAGTTTCTACCCACTCCCGGCCTAGCTACCAATTGGTTTTAGGCCTGCACCCTTATGGGTTTCGGTTCATGTATGTGAGCCACACATATAATAAGGTGGCTAATAGGCGGATGACATGTGCAATGCTGTCGTTGTCTAACAGAGACATTAGACACTATCAAATTCGCAGAAAAATCGGTTCAAATAGTGAAAAAAATGGTTCGTCTAAAAAAAACCTGGTTCATCTCTAATCCCTAAACTCCCTCAAAAACTCTTCTCTGTAATTTTTTTGCCTGTCCCTTCGTCTCCCTACAAACCCAATTCATTTCTTCATCTCTTCATCTCCTCTAAAAAAATTGCTTGCTCCTCTTCCAGGCAATGGATTTGGCATCGACGTCGAGTCTTATTGGGTGATCGGTGACTGGTGTCGGCTAGTTGGGTACATGCTTGCAGCCTTTCTCTTCATCTCCTCTAAAAAAATAGCAGCTGCTTCTCTTCCAGGCGGTTGCAGTGGCGTCAGCGTTGAGCCTCAGCGGGTGACCAAAGACGATGTACATGTGTACTAAAGCTTTCAAGTTTTTGTTGATTTTTTTTTTTTTTTGGATATATTGGGTTTGGGGGGGGGACCCATTAAGCTCATTGTAAGCATTCTGGAAGAGTTTGTTGAGTTTGTTTTTTTTTTTTTTTTTTTTTTTTTTTTGTGTGTAAATAATCTCTTTGGTGATGAGAGAGAGGTACAAAGAGCGTGATCACAGTATTGAGATTTTTTTTTTTTTGTGAGAAAATTTTCAATTTCTGAAGATATTCTCTCTGTTTTTGCTCTTTGTTTTACTTGATTTGAATGTTATTGGTTAGTAGAGGAAAAAATTGGACAAATGAACTGGTGAGTGTGAAGAATGAGGGAAAAACTGTTTGTATCACTTTTTCTCTCCTTTATTTCTTTTTACATTGCAGCTTGAGTTGTTGAAAAAAAGTGAGGGAAGAAATCTCTGAACACATGAGAGGTGTAGAACGAGAATTCACAATATCCCTCTGCGTTTTCATTAAGTTTTAAACGAAAAAAAAAAATAGACTCTCGGTGAACGAGAGAAAGTACATCACACAAAAGCAATATGTTATGCTGAAGAATTTAGACTCGTTTCATCTCAAAGCAGCAGAACACTACAATTCAAGAAATTGATTCATATGAGAACAAATTTCATGATTCTTTATATCATTTTGCCATTCTAGAAACCCAAAAAGCAGAAAACAATGTGTATGTTTTGGTAATATGTAGCTCATCATACTTATATTTCCAGTACTCCTTGTTTCGGAACAAAAGACTAGAGCAGGGATACAAATTAGTCTGCAAAATTTTCTCAGCACATGGAGAGAGACCTACTACATTTAAGAAATTCAAATATTGTCCAAAACAAAATTTTTGTTCCCTAGAAAATAGATTAAAAATTTTAGAATTTCATTTCTTGTTGGCATAATTGTTTGGAGCCAGCTTGATATCATTGCGATTCTTCTTGGAGATGGATATTCCTGCATATAATTCGAAGATGATTAATAAGTAATGGTTCTTTTTATAATATACAAAGAGAATTTTAAGCAAAACCAGAATAGTCTTTACTTACTTTAGCATTAAATGATGATAAGAAACAGACCAAGTAACCAATTCCATGTTGCTTTAAAAGCTATTTGGATTGATTGGAAACTTGTCATATTCGGGTGTTGGGTAATTCCAACCGAATACTCCTCCGACTAGAAACAAAAAGGTTATTATAAGTTAGTAATAAAATTACATGAAAGCTATATTCAAATTTCCTTTTAAAAGCTATATAACTCCGTGCCTCTTCCATATATAGGAATAAAATTTCTTTACTTATCATAAAACATCTCTAGTTCTCAACACAGCAGCTCAAAAACATAGAATATTATTCATCACTTTTAGATAGAATTACCTGACGTAATTGAGTAGTGTGTTGCAGATCAATTTGAGAGTTGCTTAAAGTTGGTAAAATATGCACCAAATTAAGAAAGAGGATGCAAAAACTGATCCAAATTGATTATTAGGAGAATAAGGGATATTACATTGATAATTTGAATGTGTGAATCCCTGCATAATATTAAAATAAAATTAATTCACAAGTACTTAATATAATAACTTCCAAATATATCACTATCAAATTTTACCTAACGAAGTGATTTTGCGAAATGTTAAGACTATGTTGCGCATTATCTGATTGAGTACTGGAAGTTTCATCACGATCTTCTCCTAAAACAAAAAAATTCCATGATTAGTAAAAGTAGAAAGAAAATATAGATATTGAAAATATAGATATTTTAAGGTACATGCATGCTCATTTCATTTCAAACCTTTGCTCCTGTTTTCTTTTTCTTCCCATCAGCACACGTTTTGGTTGACGGATTCGTCCAACTCTTCTTCTTCTTAATTCCAGTTATCACGATGGAAGTTGTCGGATAAATTGTTTTGGTACTGAGACCGTAATCATAGCCTTCATTTTGCTCAGAGTCCATGCCTACATTTTGTGGATGATACTCCACTTGATCATTTGAAGCAGAAGCCATTACTGACTACTCACCTATGCATTCTGAAGCCCTTTGATTACTTCATAAGTTGCCCTGACTTGTTTTCTAGTAGAGTAAATGTTTCCTCACTTTCGGCTGCTTTTGCACATATTTGAACAAAGATTCGCATAAGTATTGTACCGCCTCGACAGTGTAGCTTGAGGATCTTTAACAATTTCAAGCCCTTCATGATTTTTGACAATGCCCGACTTTGCATCTTTTGTCCACCTTTTTAAAATATATTGCGAAGGAAGAACTTTGATATTTTTAAAATGAAAGACTGTTCAAAACATGACGGCATAAAATCCCAGCAAACTCAAATTTTTTACAACTATATACAAAAGTTCCAGTTAATGAATCAGCTTCAACAATGTGTGTTTTCTAGGAGGTCTGTCATTTTCCTCAAAAACAACACTATATTTGAATTTATTACATGTCTCTTCAATACTCTCTATGCTATAACCCATAACTAATTGGAACTCCCTTATGAAACATTTCAAATATTGCAGGTGTATATACCTTTGAAACTTGTCGTAGCATTTGAAGAGGAGGTATTGATGGTGCACTTTGACTTGCATAAAAATCAGCTTGCAATTCTGTATACCGCCGCTCTTCTAATAGTCTATCGAAATGCTTGAAGAAGCGGGAAACATCCAACTTATCACACAAGTATCTTTTTAGCAAGCTATTGATGCTCTCACTTCGTTGGGTGCTCATCATCTATACAGAAAATGTTTGTCGTCCATAAACCTTGCCCACTTTTCTTTTTCTTTATATAAACTATTTAACCACTTATTTTCTCTTAAGTTATACTTATCCACATGGCGTCCCATGCTAATAAAAATTCCTCCTCTTCCTCATGATCATAACATAAACACAATTACCAAAATCAGTTACAAAAGATTTCTGCTTCGAAAAACATGACTTAGATGTGTTGTTGCATTCTTGTATATATGCCACATACAGAGTTGATGTGCTGTCTTTGGCCATACTTCCTTGAGTGCAGTAATCATAGCAGCACATTGATCTGTAAATATTGTCTTCGGTAATTTCTCAGATATCGTATTCTGAAAATCTCAAACAACCACTTGAAAGTTTTTATAGATTCATCAAATAACTAGGCTACACCAAAAAGAATTGATTGCTTGTGGTGATTAACACCAACAAATGGTGCTAGTGGCCTATGATAATTATTTGTTTTGAATGTAGTGTCAAAACACAATACATCTCCAAAATATGCATAGTCCAATATAGATTTTGCATCTGCCCAAAAGATACTAGTTAATCACCATTGTCATCCACTTGAATAGCATAGAAGAATGATGGATTCTCAATCTGTTTCTTGTTAAAGTAATTGATGGGGAACCAGACGGGATTCTCTCCCTAGGGTCTCACCCAAAGCACACAGGCTACAAGCTTTAAAAGCAATTTCATTCATCCCAAAAACTATCAATAACAATACCAGTCTTGGCTTTAAATAGGCCTACATCAACGGAAAGATCTCATTACAACCGATATGAACTAAAAGAAAACTACCAAATAAATAAAAATTACAATAAAGGGAAAAATAACTAAAATGAGCAGCCTAATGTCGCTTGAGTTTCCCAGCTCTAATCGAACCAAACTGAAAGTGTGCGACGACGCCTCCTGGTGTAGAATCGCAATCCTGGAGAGATGTCCCCATCATTCCCTCGGGGTTGGGAAAACTCGACTCTGTCAATGTGAATCTCCACGGCTCTCATAATGCTCCAGGCGATCAGGATCCAACCGTTAGAGTTCCTCTCGATTAATCCAAGTGTTATCAGAATCAGGTAGTCCTTCCAACGAACCAAAAATATGTGGTAACCACCATCTCTAGTAGAGACAATTTGATCATCAATAATTTCATCAATTTGTTCTGCCATATGGGTGGGATGTGTTTGGGGAAGATGAGGTAATAAGGGTCTCTCAGGAGGTGGCTCAGAGGAAGACTCATCCAATAAAGGATTATCAGGGGAAAAATTGGGCCCTTTATAAGCAACCAAATCTTCAATATTAAAAGAGGGACTAATGCCAAAATTCGGTGGGAGATATACCACATATGCATTTGAATTAATTTTCTTCAAATTTTGAATGCGGATGATCCCTCACTACGTGCATGCAATTTCTTCACGGTACCAGGAGGATACCGTTCTGATCGAATCCGACCATCACGTAGTCTCCTACGTTAAACTCATGTGCTTTCCTATGCAAATCTGCATAAGCTTTATAGTTTGCATATTTTTCTGAATTTGATTGTTGATCTCCTTATGCAAGTCATGAATGTGTGATGCAAATGATGCAGCTGACTCTGACATCCTAGTATGATAGGGTAC